>CM076969.1:70412-87912 GCA_039105355.1 Benthosema pterotum | reverse complement strand
CTACACGTTGGAGACCCATGCTCTAGGTCATACCAGGGCATTATGCGGCCCGGGGGCCAAATGCGGCCCTTTGGCTGACTCTGACCGGCTCGGGGACCACCAGTGGTCCTTGAGAGAATTCCAGTTAAATATGGAGAGTTGGTTAACCAGATGTAACTCTTTGAGAGCGTAAAAATGAAACCAAATGGACCCGCAAGGGTCCATTTGGTTTCATGTTTACACTCTCAAGAGTTAAAATATTCATCATCTGAATTACCTAAAATCTACACAATCAGATAATGTAAAAGAATGGCCATTTTTGATCTATGTTTGCCTGTTTTGTTTCCCAAATCCAGCCAGGATAAAAAATAAATCTTTAGTTTTGGGGTCTGTGGCGCTAAAATGTCATCAAATGGTGGTCATTTGTGGCTCAAATTCTGAATAAATTGAAGGCCCCGGTATCAAAAGTTTGGTCTTACTCTTACTTTCGTCTTGAAATTAAATTAATGTAGCCCATATGAACCCCTATCGAAGTAAGGATGGGTTGAGTTCGTCTTAAAATCCTATTAGTTTGAGTGAGTAAACAGACGGACAACAGAACTGGATTTTATAGTGTTTAGTAAATGAAAAATGATCAGGGAATAGGGAAAGGGGTTGTTGGTTGTAGGGAATGGGAAAAGTAAAATACAAGGCATCCAACAGTGTGTAAAAGAAAACAAAATACAATGACCTCAACAGGACAAAGTTACCAAAATGCACTAGTCACTTTAGTACTTTAGTACGTGTAGTACTTTTAAAACACTTTTTAAATGACCAACCAGGATATACCTGAATTTGAATACTTTTAAATTAACTTTTAGATAACCTGACAGTTACTGTTTTAGACTTAGTTTTAATTACTGTGTTTTAGTGTTTTATACTCTAGTGGTTTTTAGCAGTTTTAATACTGTTTTTAATACTGTAGTCTTTTTACTGTTTTTTAAATACTGTTTTAGATCCTATGAATTAAAGGTATTGCAACCTATGAAAGTATTTATAGCGGCACAACCTTGTTGTAGTTTTAGTACTGACTAAATATAAACAATGAGCTTTTTTAATGTCCTTTTAAATGTACCTTTTAGAAATAAATCATGAAATCACCTTAGACCTTGAATTACCAAGTACCTTTAAATATCAAAATATTAGATCACTGTAGACCTTAAATTCAAACCTTAAATCCTAAAGGATGAATTACCTTCAAATATCAAATGTATGTACAAAATGAATTGACCACTCAATTACAAATAGAACTGTACAGTGTATGAGTGTGTGTGTGTGTGTGTGTGTGTGTGTGTGTGTGTGTGTGTGTGTGTGTGTGTGTGTGTGTGTGTGTGTGTGTGTGTGTGTGTGTGTTACAAAAACTCAGAAAAAGTCCAAAATACTGATTGGCAAAACTTAAAGTACAATTAGCAAACTCAAACGAATTGGCAAAACCAATATTCAAACAGCTCAAAGTTCAAAAACCTCACAAAAGTTCTCAAAAATGTCTGTAAAACCTTAAAACCTTAAGTGCACTTTATGTCTCTAAGCCGGCATAAACAAAAATAAAACAAAACCCACCCTCGTTGCAGGCCTGTTTACCTTCCAGTAGATGGCGTCCTCGCCAAGGATAACCACTCACAGACAGGGGAATACTACTCTCTTGTACCGTTCCAAACGGCTCCGGGATGACAGGGATAACAGATGACGTATGCGGTGCTCCGATGTCGAGTCAGGTCTCCAGACCTCTGGTGCTCCGATGTCGAGTCAGGTCTCCAGACCTCGCGTCTTCTTCTAAAGGATTGAACAAGTCTCTGAAATTCACAGCCTACTGCTGAGAACCCCTTATTCTCTCCTCTTCTGAACAGCGTCGGCTGGTTTAGCTATGCTGCTTCCGTAGCTCACTGTGCTAACAAGCCAAACGGAAACGAGGCGGCAGGCCTGTCTCTGTCGAAAACACGGTGCTTAGCCTAGCCGACTAATCGCACTCTAACTTTGCTGTAAACTGTCTTAAAACGATCTCTCCGACCTTTTTACAGTCCACAGGCCACTCTCACAGATGTCCCAGCCGTGTGTCCCACGCTGATAATCCGCAAGAAAGCTCACTTTTAAGAAAACGTCTGTTACGCTTCTTTTCTTTTATATTACATCATCACATTCCTCGCATACCGCATGTCACCGATCTTCTTTTTTCTGCCAACTCATTCATACAATCCCAGCATTCCTCTCTGTACTACTGGTCACGTGACCGTTTTCTGACACTCTGATTGGCTATACTCTTCTTCTACTGTGAAATTACCGTGGTAAACAAGAGACCTTCACAGAGGCACTTCAAAATAAAACACATTACTACAGAAAACGAACTCTGAAGTAAAAATACAACACTCTAAGTGTTTTTAACTCTTCTTTTAAGTAAGCTTGAGCATGTAGTGCAAAAACCATTTCTCTTTTTTACCATAAAGTGACCATAATGTGCCAGGCACAAACAATAATACTTTACTTTGTGTTTACTCTTCTTTCAGTTCACATTAACAAAACGGGTTTCAAAATAAAAGCTTTTCTTTATATACAAAGTATAAAGGGGTTACACCCTCCCCCTTCTAAATGTCTGATGTCCTCATCAGACTCGACAAAACGAAAGGGTTGGCGTGTAAGCTAGCTTACTTTAGTTCTTTCCGATCTTAATCACTACCCCACCGTGGACAATGGTAAGGGGTTCTTCACTGGCCCTACCAGGTTTGTCATAGGTAAGTCTCATGACTGGTTTGCGTGATCTTTTGGGCCTAGTTTGCATAGGAGTGGCTCCTAGTTTAGAGCTACTAGACTGCCTTCTTTCACCCTGATCGCTCGAAACTGGTTCTAGCTCTGACGCGGTGTCTAGTTCTGGGGCTATGTGAGGGGTGTGTTCTCTCATCGGTAGGTCCTCTGACTCTGGACTGTCATCTGCCGACTCCGAAGAACTGTCGCTTGCTTCCATCTGGACTTCAGCCTGGCTGTGACCTGTTGAAGGGGGCTTTTCCTTTCGGGACCAGATCTCTTCCAGGTAAGTGCGGTAGGATCTTCGCTGGGGATACTCCAATTCAGACTCTGAGTCTGAGGATTCACTCTCTTGTTGCACTGGATGATCAGAGGTTCGGCTCTTTCTTTGAACTTGCGCTCGTGTTCTGGGCTTTGTGGGCAACTCTTCATCTTTGTCCAATTCTGGCATCCGTACCAGCTCTCCAATGGGCAAAAGATGATCTCTGTGCAACGTTTTCAGTTTGCCGTTCCCGTTCTCAGGTTTCAACTTGTAGACAGGTAGGTTTGGCATTTTCTCTGTGACCACGTAGGGAATATCACACCAGCGATTCTGGAGCTTGTGTTTTCCCGTAAAGGCAAGGTTCTTGAGCAACACTCTGTCTCCAGGCTCTAGGTTTTGACACCTCACTCTCTTGTCATAGGCCTTCTTGTTGCGCAGGTGTAGCTTGTTCGAGGCTTCTTCGGCCAACTGGTAAGCCTTCTGCAGATCTTGTTTCAGCTTTGTGACATAGGAAGAGTGTTGGCGTTCTCCTTTGTCATCTGGCTGTGTGCCAAAGCACAGGTCAACGGGGAGTCTTGCTTCACGCCCGAACATAAGGAAGTACGGGGAGTACCCCGTGGCATCACTGGTGGTGCTGTTGTACGCATGCACCAGATGTACAACATGCTGGCTCCATTGTCTTTTCTTCTCCTGGTTCAAGGTACCGAGCATGGACAATAGGGTCCGGTTGAAACGTTCCGGCTGGGGATCACCCTGGGGGTGGTAGGGAGTCGTTCGGGACTTTCTTATGCCCATTATCTTCAGGAGTTCTTTGATCAATCTTGACTCAAAGTCTCGTCCTTGGTCAGAATGGATTCTGGTGGGTAGTCCATAATGAACAAAGTACTTCTCAACAAGGATCTTGGCGACTGTGAGGGCCTTTTGGTTCTTGGAGGGGAAGGCTTGGGCGTACCTCGTGAAATGGTCGGTTATGACCAGGACATTGCTGATTCCCTTTGAGTCTGGTTCCATCGAAAGGAAGTCTATACACACAAGGTCCATGGGCCCATTGCTCACTATTTGGTGCAGGGGAGCAGCTTTGTGTGCTGGGGCTTTCCTCAGAATGCACTCTCCACAGTTCTTGACGTACGTCTCTACACTGGCAGCCATCTTCGGCCAGTAGAAACGGCTTCTGATCATGTCTGTAGTCCTCTCTGCGCCCAAGTGACCGAGGTCATCATGAAGGGACTTCAACACCACTGGTCTGAACTCAGCTGGCAGCACAAGCTGGTGACTCTGCTCTCCTGACTGGTTTTGGCTCAAGCGGTGTAGCAATCCATCCTCCATCACCAACTTTCCCATCTGTCTTTTCATGGCTGAGATTTCAGGGTTGGACTCTCCATCATCTGGCCACTTCCCTTGCTTCACTGCACTGATGGTCAGCCCTATGACTGGATCTTGGCCTTGAGCATGGATCAACTCTTGCCTGGACAACTGTCCCAATGCGTTCAGCTGCACCCTCGTTGGAAATGCATACACGTCTGGCACACACTCAGGGGATGCTCCAAGTTGTTCCACATACCTTGGAGAAGCATGGGGAGATCCAAGGACACCAACCTGCTGACATATGGACTTGACACCGGATTGGGAGATACTTTTCCAGTCTGTATTCTCTTCTCTCGGCTCCATTCTTGACAACAGATCAGCATCAATGTTGTTTCTGCCAGGTCGGTAGATGATGTCAAAGTTGTAGACTGACAAATCCGACAACCAACGATGTCCATGGGCATTGAGCTTGGCCGTGGTGAGGACGTACGTCAGCGGATTGTTGTCAGTGCGGACTGTGAAACGGGCTCCGTACAGATAGTCGTGGAACTTCTCCACAATAGCCCACTTCAGTGACAAGAACTCTAGCTGATGTATGGGGTAGTTTCTTTCAGAAGGGCTCAGTTTGCGGCTGGCGAAGGCCACAGGCCTTAGACCTTCTGGATAGTCTTGATACAGAACGGCGCCAAGCCCTGCGAGACTGGCGTCCACATGCAACACGTAGGGTTTGCTGGGGTCAGCAAAAGCCAGAACTGGGGCATTCGTGAGACAGTGTTTGATCTTCTCAAAGGCATCAGTGCACTCTTGATCCCACCTCTCTCCGAATGGTTCCCGCTCATCCAGGTAGACCTTGCTGTCTCCTTTCTTCGGCTTCCTCCCTTTCTGTGTGGGAGCATAGCCCTTAGTCAGCTCCGTGAGGGGACGGACGATGGCGGAATAGTTGTGGACAAACCGCCGGTAGTACCCACAGAAACCCAGGAACGATCTTAGAGTCTTCAGGTTTGTAGGACGGGGCCAGGTTGCAACAGCTTCGACCTTGCTGGGATCTGTGGCGACACCATCAGCTGACACGATGTGACCAACATACTTGACTTTGGTCTGACAGAAGATGCATTTGTCGAGAGAAATCTTGAGCCCAACTTCTCTGAGCCGGTCTAGGACTTTCAGGAGCCTGGACTCATGTTCTTCGAGCGTTTTTCCAAAAATCACCAAATCATCAAGATAAACTAGTACTTGGAGGAGGTTCATATCTCCAACTGCCTTTTCCATTAATCTCTGGAAAGTTGCCGGTGCTCCAGTAATCCCTTGAGGCATTCTTTCGAACTCATAGAAGCCCAGAGGACAGATGAAGGCTGTTTTTTCCTTGTCCTCTTCCTTCATGGCAATCTGGTAGTATCCGCTCCTTAAGTCCAAGACAGAGAACCATTTGCTGCCGGTTAAGCAGTCCAGAGCCTCGTCGATCCGGGGAGTGGTATACTGATCAGGGATCGTGCGACTATTAAGTGTGCGGTAGTCGATGCACATCCGTACTGCTCCACTCTTCTTCCTGACCACGACGATCGGAGAAGCGTATGGACTTCTGGATTCCTTGATGATGCCTGCAGCCAATAACTTCTGTAAGTGACTCCTCACATCATCAATATCCGCAGGAGCAAGGCGTCTGGAGCGCTCACGGAACGGTCGCTCGTCCGTCAGTCGGATAGTATGTTCCACATCTTTTGCTAGTCCGACGTCTAGTTCATCCACAGAGAAGACGTCGGCTCTCTCAGACAATTTCTGTCTCAGTCTTGCTTTCCACTCTTCGGGAGCAGGCGAGTCCCCAAAGTTGAGCAAACTGATGTCAAACTCTCCAGAGGCTGGCTGTTGCCTTGACAGTGTGTTGACTACATCGGTGGTACACAGGCAGCCGACAATGGATCCCACAGGTATGGTTGCGTCTTTGAGGGACTCATTCTGGAGGATTACTGTGAACTTGTTAACATCAACTTCACGACTTGGAATGACTATGGGCTGGAACAGCACGCCTGCAGGAAGGGGACTGACAGAGGAAGCTTCGACCATCAGGATTTCATCCGGCAGTGTGTCATGGGACTCTACTTTACAGATGGCTTGACAGTTGCCTCCAGCAGGTACTATCAGAGGACCAGGACCTTGCCACTTCACAAATCCAACTTCGTCGTTGCATTCTTCGTGAAGCGATGTCGAGGGCTCTGCGCAGGTGCTTTGAACGGCCATCGTTCTAGCCATACATGTCTCTGGCATGTCTTCACACAGCTGTGCTAGTCGTTTGGGAAGGCTGGCTCTGGCGTTGGTACCCAGGATTACAGGTGTCTTGTCTGGACCTGCGGGGTCAGGGCAAATCAAGGCCAGGACTGATACGGTGGTTGGAGCTCCTGACACTTTCTTGGGGAACTCCACGTCGACCACTGCATAGCCAAGATACGGGTAGCTGGAGTCACTTAGGCCCCAAATGTCCAATCTGCTCACAGGGTGGATGGGGACATTGGACAGGTGCTGCTTGTACCAGGACTCGAAGATTATGCTGACGCGTGAGCCACTGTCCAACAGGGCATCACACAGGTGACCGTTGACTTTTATGGGCTCCATGGACGGGGGTCCTATCAAGCCTTCTGGTAGGTCTGTTGTCTTGTGAAAATCCAATGTACTCTTCCTGACCTCAGCTCCAGTGCTGGTGGGCTGTGAGTCAGTAGTCTTAGCTTTCTTGAGAGCTCCAATGAGCTTCTGGATCACTTTACTTGGATTCTCGGCATTCGAGCATTTAGACGCGATGTGTCCATTCTCACCACACCGGTAACATATGTAGTCAGCTGAGTCAGTTGCACGTCTTGTTGGTGTGTTGGGAGAAGGACGATTACTGGTTGGGGAACTATTGGTGGGTGCAGGACTGTTGCTGCCCACGGCCATCACTGTCGACGAGGCCGTAGCTGCGGTGCATGTTTTGGACTTCATTTTCTGTGTTAACTTTTTCACTTGCTTCCTGAGTGCGATAACTTCAGGGTCTTGACTTGGCTCTGTGTCTTGTACTGGGACACTGGGTGTCTCAACTCTTTCTTCTTTGACAGGAGGAGAGTTCGTGGACAGTGTGGCAAGCATTGACTTCAATTCTTTCATTTCAGATCTCAGAGTTTGGATTTCTGGGTTGCTTTCAGTCTGGGGTTTGGCGTAGACTGTGCGCACCGACTGGTTTAGCTTAGCTTTGGAGGCTTCGTACTCTTCTTCAGTGCGGATGTCACGCAACAGTTGAAGGAATGTTGGAGGGTTGTCCTTCTTTTCCCTCAATCGCAGCTGGATGAGCATTAAGTCAGCATCTACCGCCCCTTTAAGTAGCTGCTCGACTCGGGCTTTATCCATGTTGCTGGCTGGAAGACCTCCTCTTTGTACGACTTTGGACAAACAGCGCTCCAATCTTCTCAGGAACTCTGACAGCTTCTCTCCTGGCAGTTGTCGCTGCAGACGGAACGAGAAATATAAGTCATCTCCCGATTCAGCCAGTCCGAACGCACTCTCTAGCGCTTCCAAGCATTTCTCTGGGGTGACCTCCGGGTCGGATAGCCGTACAGCTTTCACTACTTCGAGCGCCTGCCCCTTTAGGCTTTCCATTATCCTCCTGCGTTTCTCTTTTGGTGGGCAATCACTCTCCTCCACCATCAAGTACGCCTGCTCCACCCAGTGGTCGAACTGCTCTTCTCCAGCTGGAGTAGGCACAGTACCTGAAAACACACGCAGGCGCCGGTATCCTCCACTCTCTGGAGGTGGCTTCCCTGTTTTATCTAGCAGGTCTCCAACGGCACGGATTATGGACTCCACAGAGGATGGAGAGGGCTCTGTCCCTGTGCACAATGCTTGTACATCTTTCATTGTCCTCCCCTCAGCTGCAAGCAGGGCACTCAGTTTAGTGTTAAATTCGTCTTCAGTTGCTGCTGGGCTCTCTGTTACTGTATAGATCGGCCAGGCGTTTGTTCCTTCCTCTGGAACAACTTCAGTGGGAATTGACTGTGTATCCGTCACCTTCTCTTTGCACTCACAGAGCACCATGAGCTCGTCGCCAGCATCAGTTAGCATTCTTCCCCTGACGCGCACTCTTCCAAGGCACTTTATGCTCTGTAGGACTTCTTCAGTGACTGATATTTCGGTGTCTTCTGGGACGATGGTCAGGAGTGCGTGGTCTTCGTCTAGCCCCTCACCCCGACACCAGTTTCGTAACTTTTTGGCAAACATCTTGTGTTTTGGTTTAGTGCTATATTGAAGTAACTGTCAGGCTGAACGTTTTTTTTTTTTTTCTTGCTTTGAGGTTTTTTTGTTTCACGGTTTTAGTTAGAGAAATCTATTTAGCGTCTGTCTCAAACATAATAGGCATCTCAGCAGTGCCTCCATTTGTGTAGCCCATATGAACCCCTATCGAAGTAAGGATGGGTTGAGTTCGTCTTAAAATCCTATTAGTTTGAGTGAGTAAACAGACGGACAACAGAACTGGATTTTATAGTGTTTAGTAAATGAAAAATGATCAGGGAATAGGGAAAGGGGTTGTTGGTTGTAGGGAATGGGGAAAAGTAAAATACAAGGCATCCAACAGTGTAAAAGAAAACAAAAAAATACAATGACCTCAACAGGACAAAGTTACCAAAAACGCACTAGTCACTTTAGTACTTTAGTACGTGTAGTACTTTTAAAACACCTTTTAAATGACCAACCAGGATATACCTGAATTTGAATACTTTTAAATTAACTTTTAGATAACCTGACAGTTACTGTTTTAGACTTAGTTTTAATTACTGTGTTTTAGTGTTTTATACTCTAGTGGTTTTTAGCAGTTTTAATACTGTTTTAATACTGTAGTCTTTTTACTGTTTTTTAAATACTGTTTTAGATCCTATGAATTAAAGGTATTGCAACCTATGAAGGTATTTATAGCGGCACAACCTTGTTGTAGTTTTAGTACTGACTAAATATAAACAATGAGCTTTTTTAATGTCCTTTTAAATGTACCTTTTAGAAATAAATCATGAAATCACCTTAGACCTTGAATTACCAAGTACCTTTAAATATCAAAATATTAGATCACTGTAGACCTTAAATTCAAACCTTAAATCCTAAAGGATGAATTACCTTCAAATATCAAATGTATGTACAAAATGAATTGACCACTCAATTGCAAATAGAACTG
The DNA here is from genome assembly GCA_039105355.1 of Benthosema pterotum. Lineage (NCBI taxonomy): Eukaryota > Metazoa > Chordata > Actinopteri > Myctophiformes > Myctophidae > Benthosema > Benthosema pterotum. The sequence goes on along the minus strand of CM076969.1, from coordinate 78,406 downwards.
TACAGTGTATGAGTGTGTATGTGTGTGTGTGTGTGTGTGTGTGTGTGTGTGTGTGTGTGTGTGTGTGTGTGTGTACAAAAACTCAGAAAAAGTCCAAAATACTGATTGGAAAAACTTAAAGTACAATTAGCAAACTCAAACGAATTGGCAAAACCAATATTCAAACAGCTCAAAGTTCAAAAACCTCACAAAAGTTCTCAAAAATGTCCGTAAAACCTTAAAACCTTAAGTGCACTTTATGTCTCTAAGCCGGCATAAACAAAAATAAAACAAAACCCACCCTCGTTGCAGGCCTGTTTACCTTCCAGTAGATGGCGTCCTCGCCAAGGATAACCACTCACAGACAGGGGAATACTACTCTCTTGTACCGTTCCAAACGGCTCCGGGATGACAGGGATAACAGATGACGTATGCGGTGCTCCGATGTCGAGTCAGGTCTCCAGACCTCTGGTGCTCCGATGTCGAGTCAGGTCTCCAGACCTCGCGTCTTCTTCTAAAGGATTGAACAAGTCTCTGAAATTCACAGCCTACTGCTGAGAACCCCTTATTCTCTCCTCTTCTGAACAGCGTCGGCTGGTTTAGCTATGCTGCTTCCGTAGCTCACTGTGCTAACAAGCCAAACGGAAACGAGGCGGCAGGCCTGTCTCTGTCGAAAACACGGTGCTTAGCCTAGCCGACTAATCGCACTCTAACTTTGCTGTAAACTGTCTTAAAACGATCTCTCCGACCTTTTTACAGTCCACAGGCCACTCTCACAGATGTCCCAGCCGTGTGTCCCACGCTGATAATCCGCAAGAAAGCTCACTTTTAAGAAAACGTCTGTTACGCTTCTTTTCTTTTATATTACATCATCACATTCCTCGCATACCGCATGTCACCGATCTTCTTTTTTTCTCTCTTTCTGCCAACTCATTCATACAATCCCAGCATTCCTCTCTGTACTACTGGTCACGTGACCGTTTTCTGACACTCTGATTGGCTATACTCTTCTTCTACTGTGAAATTACCGTGGTAAACAAGAGACCTTCACAGAGGCACTTCAAAATAAAACACATTACTACAGAAAACGAACTCTGAAGTAAAAATACAACACTCTAAGTGTTTTTAACTCTTCTTTTAAGTAAGCTTGAGCATGTAGTGCAAAAACCATTTCTCTTTTTTACCATAAAGTGACCATAATGTGCCAGGCACAAACAATAATACTTTACTTTGTGTTTACTCTTCTTTCAGTTCACATTAGCAAAACGGTTTTCAAAATAAAAGCTTCTCTTTATATACAAAGTATAAAGGGGTTACATTAATACTACGGAGACTTTAGTTCAGCCTTTAGTCTTGGCCCTCCACAATATTTTATGTATGTCATGTGGCCCCTTGGGAAAAATAATTGCCCACCCCTGCTCTAGGTGGACCTATCAGAAGCTGTGTATTATGTGTATCTTCTAGGTGGACCTATCAGAAGCTGTGTATTATATGTATCTTCTAGGTGGACATACCAGGAGTTCTTCAGCCGGTACAGGGTTCTGATCAGATGGAAGGATGTTCTCCCAGACAGGAAGCAGACCTGCAGGAACCTCCTGAAGACCTGCTTGAAGGTCAGACCTCTAAAGACCTAAAGAATACACCATGACATGCAAAACAGCCCACATTTCAAAGTTATTTCAAATTAAAGTGCTTCTATTTAAAATGATGTGAAACACTACTACTGCTACTAACTAACTACAGCTGTGTCACCACTAAACCAACAGCATTTCATCATTGAAAACAGAAAACTCTCTGAGTCAGACCTTTAGCTTTATGCATGCTGCGTGTCTGTTGCAACTTCAACAACAACTGATGTTATTATTGATGATTTACTTGACTAATAAAAGGTCCTGTACAAGATATGAATCTTGTGGGTCACAGAACTAAAGAATGAAAATGGTATGGGGGCGGCTTCATTGCCTGTGGCCCGAAGCGACCATTTTGTGTTTTATTTAAACACGTCTGTTATTTAAACAGACGTGTTTTTGTCTGTTTTTGTCCAGGTGGTCCCCAGGCTAAATGATCATTTTTACACTCTCAAGAGTTGAAATATTCATCATCTTAATTAGCACCAATTAAGTAAGAAGTTTACACTGTTTTGTTTGCAAAATTCAGCCTGGAATTGTGGACAAAACCAAAAGAATTCTTTAGTTTTAGGTCTTTGGGGTGAAAATGTAATCAAATGGTGGTCCTCCGTGGCTCAAATGCTGAATAAATGGTGGTCCCTGGACCACCTGTTGAAAACAAACCCCTGCTTTAGATTTAGGATTAGGAGTTGTTAACGCTAACATTAACCATTGTGTCCTGATCAGATTCTAGTTTCTGATGCTAGATTCTAGTCCTCCACGGTAGATTCTAGTTCCTCTCAGTAGATTGTAGTTTCTGAAGTTAGATTCCAGTTTCTGACACTAGATTCTACTTTGTGACACTAAATTCTAGTCCCTGACACTAGATTCTAGTTTCTGACACTAGATTCTACTTTGTGACACTAAATTCTAGTCCCTAGCGTGATATTCTTTTTTTTTTTTTTTTTTTTTTAGGAAAAATCTCTTTCTGTGTCAGTGATGCTTAACATATTTCATAGGAAGGACCCCCAGCAATATCTATTATTTAGCTGCAGAACCTCATCTAAAAACATGTTGTTCTAGGGATCCCCCCAGAAGCAAAGATTTCAGTTAAAAATGTTTGCTTCCCAAATATTGCATTCAGAGATTTGCATTTTTCCAAAATATCAGAACCACAACTACTACTTGTAGATCTGCTATTTTTCAACACCAAAACGCGCTCAGTGCACACCTCGTTAACGTTATATCTTTCGGTCTGGTTTCAGGATGAAGGCCAGTACCAGTTTGGTAAGACTAAGATCTTCTTCAGGGCCGGCCAGGTGGCCTATCTGGAGAAACAACGCTCTGACGCTCTGCGCGCAGCCTGTCTGCGCATCCAGAAGAGCATCCGCTGCTGGCTGCAGCGCAGGAAGTATCTGCGCCTGCGCAGCGCAGCCGTCACCGTGCAGCGATACACCCGAGGACACCAGGCACGACGGTACGACACTATGAGATCTGTTAGATCAGTTAGATCTGTAAAACATACGTCAGGACACCAGGCACGACGGTACAACACTATGAGATCTGTTAGATCAGTTAGATCTGTAAGAGGTGTGGGTTGACCAATTAGAACCGTAAAAGGTGGGGATTGACCGATTAGATCTGCAAAAGATGCATAAGGGCTGATTGCGGAAGATCTACAAAACATGCGAACGACCAATTAGATCTGTAAAAGATCTGGATTGACCAATTAGACTGTAAAAGGCGTGGATTGACCAATTAGATCTGCAAAACATGCGACAGGGCCGATTACGGAAGATCTGCAAACCATGCGTCAGGGCCGTGCAGAGATACACCAAGCATGATGGATCTGGGGTTATTTGGTTTTTATTTTATTATCTACGGTTATTTGGTTTTATTTTTACGCTCTTAAAGGGGAATTCCACCCATTTTCCACATTCTAATATGTCATTAGTATACCTTAGAGGTGTTGGGTGGACATGATAAAAACGTTTCCCCATTCTGTGTTCCCAAGAAATGGAGGTCTGAAGAAAACCACTAACATGGTGAAACATCTTGATGACATCAGCAAGATGTATTTTCACTATTTTTTTCTGAGAGTGTACAAATGGAATTCCCCTTTAAGACTTAATGATGTTTTGATGATTCAGGTTGTGTTTTTATTTAACTCATTCTGAATGCAAAATAAGAAAAAATAACTCAGTTATAACTCCTTACAGTCTGGTGTGGTTCATGTTGTTTTATTTAACTCTAACTACAGTCTGGTGTGGTTCATGTTGTTTTATTTAACTCCTTACAGCCTGGTGTGGTTCATGTTGTTTTATTTAACTCTAACTACAGCCTGGTGCGGTTCATGTTGTTTTATTTAACTCTAACTACAGCCTGGTGTGGTTCATGTTGTTTTATTTAACTCTAACTACAGCCTGGTGTGGTTCATGTTGTTTTATTTAACTCTAACTACAGCCTGGTGTGGTTCATGTTGTTTTATTTAACTCTAACTACAGCCTGGTGTGGTTCATGTTGTTTTATTTAACTCTAACTACAGCCTGGTGTGGTTCATGTTGTTTTATTTAACTCTAACTACAGTCTGGTGCGGTTCATGTTGTTTTATTTAACTCTAACTACAGTCTGGTGCGGTTCATGTTGTTTTATTTAACTCTAACTACAGCCTGGTGTGGTTCATGTTGTTTTATTTAACTCTAACTACAGCCTGGTGTGGTTCATGTTGTTTTATTTAACTCTAACTACAGCCTGGTGTGGTTCATGTTGTTTTATTTAACTCTAACTACAGTCTGGTGTGGTTCATGTTGTTTTATTTAACTCCTTACAGTCTGGTGTGGTTCATGTTGTTTTATTTAACTCTAACTACAGCCTGGTGTGGTTCATGTTGTTTTATTTAACTCCTTACAGTCTGGTGTGGTTCATGTTGTTTTATTTAACTCTAACTACAGCCTGGTGTGGTTCATGTTGTTTTATTTAACTCCTTACAGTCTGGTGCGGTTCATGCGGCGCACCAATGCCTCCGTACTCATCCAGCGGATGGTTCGCATGTGGTTAGCACGGAAACGCTACCGCAGGCAGCGCGCTGCCGCCGTTAGCATCCAGTGCTGCTACCGCCGCTACCGAGCGAGACAACGCTACTATAAGGTTAGCATTATTAGTGTGGTTGTCCGAAAGGGCAACCAGACTATAGTAATTGGAACACTGTTTTATTATTTTCTCCAGTAACCCTTTTTTGGCACCCTACTCCTTTGTTTTGACTCTACACACTTGAGCCATATGTCAAACTGAAAAAATCTGAATCGTGCGCTTATATTTTGCTAAGAGATATATTATGGTTGATTTTATATTAATACATTTGTGTAATATTATACCCCATTGAAATTAATGGAAAAGCAGGAAACATAAAGTTCAACGATTTTTCCCTCTGAGACCATAAGGGCTATGGTTACAATATATATTTTTTTAATTATTTAATTTTAAATCTCACAAAAATTGGCACACATGCATTTTGATTATCCGTATGGTTTGCCCGTAATTGCCTTCCAAAGTTAGTGGGAGGGGCCTATTTCACAAATAAGAGCCACAAATCATTCACCAAATTTGAATGGCATGTTGTGACTGGTGGCACCAACAGGGAGCCAAAAAGAATCATTGGTCGGCCTCATGGCGGCGCTATAACAGCCCACTTTACGTTTTGGCCCATAACTCTTGAACCGTGGGTCATAAATTTAAAATCCTTTTTTTCCCAGCATTTCTTGGGTCATGACGCATCTCTCCATGTAGGCCACGCCCATTTCCGCCAGTATCGGTTTTCCGCCATTTTGAATTATCTCCAGAACACACTTTTTGCCCCTATTCATACATATTTTGCTCAAATCTCACAAAACTTGGCACACATACTCTCTGGAGCTATTTGATAAGAGTGACCAGACAGAATTTTGATTATGCGTATCATTTGGCCGTAATTAGCTTCCAAAGTTAGTGGGAGGGGCCTATTTTACAAAAACGTGCAACAAATAAATCACCAAATGTCCAATCCTCCCCAAATTTGAATCACATGTTGTGAGTGGTGGCACCAACAGGGAGCCAAAATTATTTCCATTTTCATCCATAGGGGGCGCCACAAAAGCGCAAAACGTAACCATTGCAAATACATGATTTGGGTGGTATAAAATAGAATCCCCTCCCAATTCCTTCCAGTGGATGACAGGGGTGAATTGAATAGTCGACATCATAACTGACGGACAAAATTAGTGCAAGCGGCCGAAACAAGCAACTGCAGCAACCACACTTTGCAATTTTTAAAAATTGTGATATTTCTAGTTGTATTTATTAGTAGTAGTAGTAGTAGTAGTAGTAGTAGTAGTAGTAGTAGTTGTAGTATTAGTAGTAGTAGTAGCATAGTTTCTATTAGCTTGGATGCCAAATCAATGATGTCACTGATGGATTGATGGTATATTAACAGCTGGTGTGTGAGGTGATCTACAGATTAATTAATCATAATTTATATTAATTAACAGTTGGTGTGTGAGGTGATCTACAGATTAATTAATCATCCTGTATATTAACCTATTGTGTCCTGACCCTTGATTCGAGTTCATGACACCAGATTATACAGTAGTTCCTGACACCAGATTATACAGTAGTTCCTGACACCAGATTATACAGTAGTTCCTGACACCAGATTATACAGTAGTTCCTGACACCAGATTATACAGTAGTTCCTGACACCAGATTATACAGTAGTTCCTGACAGCAGATTATACAGTAGTTCCTGACACCAGATTATAGCTGCAGCAACATTCTAGATTTTGACGCTAGATTCTACAGCAGTTTCCGACACTAGATTCTAGTTAATGACACTAAATTATAGTTTCTGATGCTAGGATCTACTTTTTGACACTAGAATCTAGTTTCTGGCGCTAGAATTGAGTTTTTGACACTAGATTCTATAGTTTCTGACACCAGTAGATTCTAGTTTTTTTGAAAACTCTGTGTTCCTGTGTCAGTGACATATTTCAAGCCAAGGACCGCCTGAATTATCCATATTTGGCTGCAGACCCCCCATCTGAAAACATGTTGTTCTAGGGGATCCCCAAGAAGCAAAAAATTGAGTTAAAAATGTTCGCTTCCAAAATAATGTATTCAGAGATTTGCAGCACATTTTCACAATTTTTCAAAAATAGCAGAACTACAAGCTCATATCGCGCCACTCGGTGGCGCGATATGAGCTTGTAGATCTGCTATTTTTCAATAGTTAAAACAGATTAATTAATCATCCTGTATATGAATTAACAGCTGGTGTATGAGAAGAAGGCTGTGGTACTCCAGCGGTACGTGCGCGGCTGGTTGGCTCGGCGGCGCTGCTCTCGCCACCTCAGCTCTGTGGTTCTGCTGCAGTCCTGCGTGAGGCGCTGGAGAGCCAGACGACAGCTCAGAGCTCTCAGAGCCGAGGCGAGGTCTGTAGAACACTTCAAGAAACTCAACGTGGGCATGGAGAACAAGATCATGCAGCTGCAGCGCAAGTTAGACAAACAGGTACTGGATAATACCTTTACTTAAAATAAAACTTTACTTTAACAAGATTTATAAAACCTTTACTTTAACAAGATAGACAAACAGGTACTGGATAATACCTTTACTTAAAATAAAACTTTACTTTAACAAGTTAGACAAACAGGTACTGGATAATACCTTTACTTAAAATAAAACTTTACTTTAACAAGTTAGACAAACAGGTACTGGATAATACCTTTACTTAAAATAAAACTTTACTTTAACAAGTTAGACAAACAGGTACTGGATAATACCTTTACTTAAAATAAAACTTTACTTTAACAAGATTTATAAAACCTTTACTTTAACAAGATAGACAAACAGGTACTGGATAATACCTTTACTTAAAATAAAACTTTACTTTAACGACATATATAAAACCTTTACTTTAACAAGATTTATAAAACCTTTACTTTAACAAGATTTATAAAACCTTTACTTTAACAAGATTTATACAAACTTTACTTTAACAAGGTAGACAAACAGGTACTGGATAATACCTCAGAGTAAATAATTATAGAGAGAACACCCTGAGGAAATCTTGAGGTGAAATGGACATAGTGGCCAAAGTTGAGAATGCAGTTTGAGAGCATGGGGCCAGTAACATGAACGTGGAATAGGCTCCGCCCCCTCCATAGCTCTCCGCTCTGACGCACGCACACGCACGCGCGCCGATCGTGCATGAGGTCGCCCATGTTCATGTTCTCGGCCCCATTTTCCCAGAATGCACTCTGTTTTCCCCCCGGAAATAGGGGAAAAATAGGAGTGAAACTGCCTCATGCGCTGAGTGAGCAACTCAATGCAAGTGGATGAGAGGGGATCTCGGGTTTCCTCTCTATTTAATATATA
>CM076969.1:25412-65412 GCA_039105355.1 Benthosema pterotum | reverse complement strand
AGGTCTAACCCTCAAATAGCCCTAAAATGCATAAAAATGCATTTTGACAGAGTATACCGACACAATTAGTGCAAATGTCTCTTGCAATGTGTAATGTCTTCATCTAAAGATATCATAGCTGTTTTCCACATTAAAGCAAATTACATTACAATAAAAATATTGTAATGCTGGTATTTTCCCCACCTCTAGGTGGCGTTCCTGCGCCATGAGCTGGCCGAGGCCACGAGGGAGAAGAACGAACTGGAGGCTGCCGCTGTCGCTTACTCTGAGCATGCTCAGGAGGTACTGAACTACTGAACCGCTCTGAGCATGCTCAGTAGGTACTGAACTACTGAACCGCTCTGAGCATGCTCAGGAGTTACTGAACCGCTCTGAGCATGCTCAGGAGGTACTGAACTACTGAACCGCTCTGAGCATGCTCAGGAGGTACTGAACTACTGAACCGCTCTGAGCATGCTCAGGAGGTACTGAACTACTGAACCGCTCTGAGCATGCTCAGGAGGTACTGAACTACTGACCGCTCTGAGCATGCTCAGTAGGTACTGAACTACTGAACCGCTCTGAGCATGCTCAGGAGGTACTGAACTACTGAACCACTCTGAGCATGCTCAGGAGGTACTGAACTACTGAACCGCTCTGAGCATGCTCAGGAGTTACTGAACCGCTCTGAGCATGCTCAGGAGTACTGAACTACTGAACCGCTCTGAGCATGCTCAGGAGGTACTGAACTACTGAACCGCTCTGAGCATGCTCAGGAGGTACTGAACTACTGAACCGCTCTGAGCATGCTCAGGAGGTACTGAACTACTGAACCGCTCTGAGCATGCTCAGGAGGTACTGAACTACTGAACCGCTCTGAGCATGCTCAGGAGGTACTGAACCACTCTGAGCGTGCTCAGTAGGTACTGAACTACTGAACCGCTCTGAGCATGCTCAGGAGGTACTGAACTACTGAACCACTCTGAGCATGCTCAGGAGGTACTGAACCGCTCTGAGCATGCTCAGGAGGTACTGAACTACTGAACCACTCTGAGCATGCTCAGGAGGTACTGAACTACTGAACCACTCTGAGCATGCTCAGGAGGTACTGAACCGCTCTGAGCATGCTCAGGAGGTACTAAACTACTGAACCACTCTGAGCATGCTCAGGAGGTACTGAACTACTGAACCACTCTGAGCATGCTCAGGAGGTACTGAACTACTGAACCGCTCTGAGCATGCTCAGGAGGTACTGAACCGCTCTGAGCATGCTCAGTAGTTACTGAACCGCTCTGAGCATGCTCAGGAGTTACTGAACCGCTCTGAGCATGCTCAGGAGGTACTGAACCGCTCTGAGCATGCTCAGTAGCTACTGAACCGCTCTGAGCATGCTCAGTAGGTATTCTGAAACACAATACATGCCACTATCAGAATCTGTTGTATACATAGAGGGAAAAATAGGTTCTACAAGGAAAATTAACATGGTGAAACACAAGTTGATGACATCAGCAAGCCTTATTTCACCATATTAATGACTATTTTCAGACCTCTATTTTTCAGACCTCTAGAGACGGTCTCTAAGGTATGTTAATGGCATAGTAAGACATTGAAAATGGTTGGACTTCCCCTTTAACACAAGAATGACTAGGGTAGCAGTTATACCTGAAAAGACTGGCATTCTCGGTCAAATTTGACCGTCCTCACCCTCCTCCCCTGCTACAACTCACAGAAGGATTATCACACCAGGCTAATGGGTCATTTACATTTCAATTGTTGTCGCGTGTCGGGTGCGGCCTGTCTGTCTCTCTCTCCCTGTCTCTCTCTCAGCACTAACTAAGCTAACTAAAGTCTTTGTAACTTTTCCACATTTTTAACTGTTTTTATTAGACCCGCAAAAGGTTTTTTAATCCATTTAGTCATTAGTTTATCACGTGCAGCTGCGATGCGGCAACGAGGCAAGTAGCACAACTATCTGATCTCCGTCGGATAGTCTCTCTCTCCTGTGTTTGTGCCTCATTTTGAACTGTTTTTTATATTGTTTTTTGTGCTACCGCAAAAACTTGATTTGCCAATGTAAATGTATTTTTTCCCATACAAATAAATAATTTCCGTGGAAATGGAAATTAAAAACGAAACGATGTGCCGTGTGCTTGTATTCACAGATTGATTCAGAATGTAATGTATAATGTATAACATGTTTTATTTATACATGTATATACATGTATAACATGTATAAATTTTGTTGTATTGTATGTTTTTTACTTTTCTACTGTTCTACCTATTTCGTTACTTACCTAAGCATGCATAAAGCTAAATGTCTGACTCAGAGAGTTTTCTGTTTGCAATGATGAAATGCTGTTGGTTTAGTGGTGGCAAAAATACAAGTAACGAAATATAGAACAAAAGTAAAAATCCCTTTTGATTGGGACATAATAAAACAATAGCAAAGGAATGCACATCGAAACCACCACAGTGCTGAATGTGTGAACAATCCGTGATCGGCTAGTCATCGCGGCTATGCAAATGAAATGCATGGAATGCACTTCTAATTCTAATTGAATAAGGAATTCTGTTTTCTTTGCATTATTCAACTCAATAAGGAATTATGTTATTTTATCAGTGTTGTAGCTGGTTACGTCTTAGTACTAAAAACTATAAATCTGTATAACATACATATAAACCAACAGCATTTCATCATTGCAAACAGAAAACTCTCTGAGTCAGACATTTAGCTTTATGCATGCTTAGGTAAGTAACGAAATAGGTAGAACAGAATCAGGTTTATTTGTCATATTCAGCAGTTGAAATCAAACAGGTTGAAGTTCAAACAGTTGAAATGAAATTTGTCTTGCTCAAGTGGGGAGGGGGGACCAGGTTGTAGTGAGCGAGGCTGCCATTTCTACGGCGCCAACATACCTACAGCCTGGGGGAGGGGGGGGGGAGAACACAAGGAGAGATTCAAAAAAAAGGAACACGATCTACATTATCAACAACGTTATCTCCGAGAGTTTTCTCAGACAGTTTTCTGTTTGCAATGTCTTAGTATACTAAAAACTATAAATCAACAGCATTTCATCATTGCAAACAGAAAACTCTCTGAGAAAACTCTCGGAGATAACGTTGTTGATAATGTAGATAATGTTGTTGTAGTTTTTACAGACACATTTATACATGTTATACAGATTTATAGTTTTTAGTATACTAATACTAATACTAATCATTATTCAACTCAATAATCCCAATCAAAAGGGATTTTTGTATTGTATGTTTTTACTTTTACTTTTCTACTGTTCTACCTATTTCGTTACTTACCTAAGCATGCATAAAGCTAAATGTCTGACTCAGAGAGTTTTCTGTTTGCAATGATGAAATGCTGTTGGTTTAGTGGTGGCAAAAATACAAGTAACGAAATATGTAGAACAAAAGTAAAAATCCCTTTTGATTGGGACATAATAAAACAATAGCAAAGGAATGCACATCGAAACCACCACAGTGCTGAATGTGTGAACAATCCGTGATCGGCTAGTCATCGCGGCTATGCAAATGAAATGCATGGAATGCACTTCTAATTCTAATTGAATAAGGAATTCTGTTTTCTTTGCATTATTCAACTCAATAAGGAATTATGTTATTTTATCAGTGTTGTAGCTGGTTACGTCTTAGTACTAAAAACTATAAATCTGTAAAACTCCAGCTAAGAAGAGGCCTGCAGATCCACAGACCCCGGGCACCACCTCGAAGAGAAGGCAGTGTCAGCTGGGTAGATGCATTGGAAATAAAACCCCGCACAGCTGCCATAAATGCGAGAGGAGGGTGTGTGGAAAATGCACTGCGTCGACCATGACCATATGCACATGCTACGAGTGTCAGTAGACATGCGAATCATCCGCCACACAGATGAACGTATTATAGTGGATATTTCCACTTGCTTTTGTTTTTATATCATGATGTTATCTCCTAAAAAAGTGTCTCGAAAAAAGAAGAAAAAGAACATTTTATGCCACGCAGATGCATGTAGGCCTATCGCAACAGAATGCTTAGGCGAGGCATTTCGCGTTTGTATATTTTGCTATATTGTGGAACAATAAACACTGTTGAATTACAATCATCCTTCTTATTATTACCAATATTATTATTACCACCCACACATTATATTCTGAATCAATCTGCAACAGACACGCAGCATATTTCGTTACTTGTATTTTTGCCACCACTAAACCAACAGCATTTCATCATTGCAAACAGAAAACTCTCTGAGTCAGTCAGACATTTAGCTTTATGCATGCTTAGGTAAGTAACGAAATAGGTAGAACAGTAGAAAAGTAAAAACATACAATACAACAAAATTTATACATGTTATACATGTATATACATGTATAAATAAAACATGTTATACATTATACATTACATTCTGAATCAATCTGTGAATACAAGCACACGGCACATCGTTTCGTTTTTAATTTCCATTTCCACGGAAATTATTTATTTGTATGGGAAAACAGACATTTACATTGGCAAATCAAGTTTTTTGCGGTAGCACAAAAAACAATATAAAAAACAGTTCAAAATGAGGCACAAACACAGGAGAGAGAGACTATCCGACGGAGATCAGATAGTTGTGCTACTTGCCTCGTTGCCGCATCGCAGCTGCACGTGATAAACTAATGACTAAATGGATTAAAAACCTTTTGCGGGTCTAATAAAAACAGTTAAAAATGTGGAAAAGTTACAAAGACTTTAGTTAGCTTAGTTAGTGCTGAGAGAGAGACAGGGAGAGAGAGACAGACAGGCCGCACCCGACACGCGACAACAATTGAAATGTAAATGACCCATTAGCCTGGTGTGATAATCCTTCTGTGAGTTGTAGCAGGGGAGGAGGGTGAGGACGGTCAAATTTGACCGAGAATGCCAGTCTTTGTAGGAAGTTCCGCATCAAAATTCATATTTAGAAATTATTACAAACGAAAAGAAAAACATAGATGACTTGAATTGCATATTTAGGAAAAGTCATGCAAGGGGACCTTTTCAGACCATCACAGGCAGAGAAAATCCACTTCAAAATCTCAAAAACGGTCAAAAATGACCCCTTAGGCATTCTAGTGTTAATGTGTTTGTATGTTTAAGGTGGTGGACCAGCTGAACGAGGAGATCAGTTTGTTGAAGGACCAGAACAACAATCTGGACTCTGTGGTCCAGGAACAAAAAGCTAAGATAACAGGTAAGAATATCCTTAAATACATCCTTAAATACCTCCTTAAATACACCCAGAACAACAATCTGGACTCTGTGGTCCAGGAACAAAAAGCTAAGATAACAGGTAAGAATATCCTTAAATACATCCTTAAATACCTCCTTAAATACACCCTTAAATACATCCTTAAATCTAAGATAACAGGTAAGACCATCCTTAAATACATCCTTAAATACATCCTTAAATACACCCTTAAATACCTCCGTAAAGCTAAGATAACAGGTAAGAATATCCTTATACACCCTTAAATACATCCTTAAATACACCCTTAAATACCTCCGTAAAGCTAAGATAACAGGTAAGAATATCCTTATACACCCTTAAATACATCCTTAAATACATCCTTAAATACATCCTTAAATACACCCAGAACAACAATCTGGACTCTGTGGTCCAGGAACAAAAAGCTAAGATAACAGGTAAGAATATCCTTATACATCTTTAAATACCTCCTTAAATACATCCTTAAATACATCCTTAAATACATCCTTAAATACATCCTTAAATACATCCTTAAATCTAAGATAACAGGTAAGACCATCCTTAAATACATCCTTAAATACATCCTTAAATACATCCTTAAATACATCCTTAAATACATCCTTAAATCTAAGATAACAGGTAAGACCATCCTTAAATACATCCTTAAATACATCCTTAAATACATCCTTAAATACATCCTTAAATCTAAGATAACAGGTAACAACATCCTTAAATACATCCTTAAATCTAAGATAAGGTAACAACATCCTTAAATACATCCTTAAAGCTAAGATAAGGTAACAACATCCTTAAATACATCCTTAAATACATCCTTAAAGCTAAGATAAGGTAACAACATCCTTAAATACATCCTTAAATACATCCTTAAAGCTAAGATAAGGTAACAACATCCTTTAAATACATCCTTAAATACATCCTTAAAGCTAAGATAAGGTAACAACATCCTTAACCCATTTAGGCCTGACCTAAGGTTTTTGAAAAACCTGAAACATTTATATTTCAGCATCAAATAATGTTAATTATGGAATACTGTACATACTGTACAGAATGCAAATATGGATTCCCGGCCTGAATAAACACTGACCTATATGTTATGTACATGTGTAGATTCTTGGAAATTAGGCAACTCAGATGTTTAAATATAATCTAACTCTTGAGAGCGTAAAATGAAACCAAATGGACCCATAAGAGTTTGTTTGGTTTCATTTTATGATACGTTACGTTGGCAACACTGGCCTCCATATCTGAAAAACCTGTTACTGTTACCTGTTTCTGCAGTGTTACACGGTATACTGTTACCTGTTGTATTGTGTTCCTGCAGTGTTACACGGTATACTGTTACCTGTTGTATTGTGTTCCTGCAGTGTTACACGGTATACTGTTACCTGTTGTATTGTGTTCCTGCAGTGTTACACGGTATACTGTTACCTGTTGTATTGTGTTCCTGCAGTGTTACACGGTATACTGTTACCTGTTGTATTGTGTTCCTGCAGTGTTACACGGTGTACTGTTACCTGTTGTATTGTGTTCCTGCAGTGTTACACGGTGTACTGTTACCTGTTGTATTGTGTTCCTGCAGTGTTACACGGTGTACTGTTACCTGTTGTATTGTGTTCCTGCAGTGTTACACGGTGTACTGTTACCTGTTGTATTGTGTTCCTGCAGTGTTACACGGTATACTGTTACCTGTTGTATTGTGTTCCTGCAGTGTTACACGGTATACTGTTACCTGTTGTATTGTGTTCCTGCAGTGTTACACGGTATACTGTTACCTGTTGTATTGTGTTCCTGCAGTGTTACACGGTGTACTGTTACCTGTTGTATTGTGTTCCTGCAGTGTTACACGGTGTACTGTTACCTGTTGTATTGTGTTCCTGCAGTGTTACACGGTGTACTGTTACCTGTTGTATTGTGTTCCTGCAGTGTTACACGGTATACTGTTACCTGTTGTATTGTGTTCCTGCAGTGTTACACGGTATACTGTTACCTGTTGTATTGTGTTCCTGCAGTGTTACACGGTATACTGTTACCTGTTGTATTGTGTTCCTGCAGTGTTACACGGTATACTGTTACCTGTTGTATTGTGTTCCTGCAGTGTTACACGGTATACTGTTACCTGTTGTATTGTGTTCCTGCAGTGTTACACGGTATACTGTTACCTGTTGTATTGTGTTCCTGCAGTGTTACACGGTGTACTGTTACCTGTTGTATTGTGTTCCTGCAGTGTTACACGGTGTACTGTTACCTGTTGTATTGTGTTCCTGCAGTGTTACACGGTATACTGTTACCTGTTGTATTGTGTTCCTGCAGTGTTACACGGTATACTGTTACCTGTTGTATTGTGTTCCTGCAGTGTTACACGGTATACTGTTACCTGTTGTATTGTGTTCCTGCAGTGTTACACGGTATACTGTTACCTGTTGTATTGTGTTCCTGCAGTGTTACACGGTGTACTGTTGCCTGTTGTATTGTGTTCCTGCAGTGTTACACGGTGTACTGTTGCCTGTTGTATTGTGTTCCTGCAGTGTTACACGGTGTACTGTTGCCTGTTGTATTGTGTTCCTGCAGTGTTACACGGTATACTGTTGCCTGTTGTATTGTGTTCCTGCAGTGTTACACTGTATACTGTTACCTGTTGTATTGTGTTCCTGCAGTGTTACACGGTATACTGTTACCTGTTGTATTGTGTTCCTGCAGTGTTACACGGTATACTGTTACCTGTTGTATTGTGTTCCTGCAGTGTTACACGGTATACTGTTACCTGTTGTATTGTGTTCCTGCAGTGTTACACGGTATACTGTTACCTGTTGTATTGTGTTCCTGCAGTGTTACACGGTATACTGTTACCTGTTGTATTGTGTTTCCACAGTGTATTGTGTTCAGACATGTAAGTTTAAACGGTCTGGTTTGTATTGATGGTGTGGTTCTATTGGTGGTTCTATTGGTGGTTCTATTGGTGGTTCTATGGTTCTATTGGTGGTTCTATTGAAGGTTCTATGGTTCTATTGGTGGTTCTATTGATGGTTCTATGGTTTATTGAAGGTTCTATTGAAGGTTCTATTGGTGGTTCTATTGGTGGTTCTATTGAAGGTTCTATTGAAGGTTCTATTGAAGGTTCTATTGATGGTTCTATTGATGGTTCTATTAATGGTGTGGTTTCTATTGTGTGGGTGTATTGTGTTCAGACATGGAGGTACATAGTTAATGTTTAATGTTTCAGACATGGAGGTATATAGTTTAATGTTTAATGTTTCAGACATGGAGGTGTATAGTTTAATGTTTAATGTTTCAGACATGGAGGTACATAGTTTAATGTTTCAGACATGGAGGTATATAGTTTAATGTTTCAGACATGGAGGTACATAGTTAATGTTTAATGTTTCAGACATGGAGGTGAAGCAGCAGCAGACTCAGTGTGTGGAGAAGGATCTAGAGGAGAGTCAGAGTCTCTACCAGAATCTACTCAGAGAACATCTGGAGCTTCAGGAGGAGATGAACCTGCAACTCCACCAGGAGGTGGCAGAGCTCCATGGCAAGGTGAGACGACCTACCTACTGCTGCCTTGCTCTAGAGCACAAGGTGAGACTACCTACCTACTGCTGCCTTGCTCTAGAGCACAAGGTGAGACTCCCTACCTACTGCTGCCTTGCTCTAGAGCACAAGGTGAGACTCCCTACCTACTGCTGCCTTGCTCTAGAGCACAAGGTGAGACTCCCTACCTACTGCTGCCTTGCTCTAGAGCACAAGGTGAGACTCCCTACCTACTGCTGCCTTGCTCTAGAGCAGGGGTAGGCAACCTTTTTGACATGGAGTGCCATGATTTTTTTTCCTTGACACTCCGAGTGCCACAGTAAAAAATAACAAATTTCCATAGTCAATAAATAGCGCGTTTTCAACGTTTTCACATATTCTAATGGCCATTCTGCAGTTATACGTCATGCTTAGGCCATATTTTATTTCTTATCAGAACAGGCAGACTGATAGATATTTTTCTTTCACATTGGACTGATTAATCAGACTCATGGTGACCGAAACTGTTAATTTGAAGGACAGAAGTAGCCTATTACAATGTGAGAGTAAAGTGGGACAGTTATTTGGGGGTAGCAACATATTACTTAAGTTGGTATTAAAATCCCTCATTCCATATTTGTCCATACATATTCCTAATAGTGCCCATCATTTTGTTATTTATCCATGTTGGTCCTTATGTTTTAAGCCTGTTAAAATAACAAGAAACATATCATGAAAAGGGATAGTGAGAGAACTACAACAGAAAGCCAATCATAGGGGCTATTAGGAAATTGACCACGGTAGTCTCAATTTGTGGGATGACTTAAAAGTCTTTGAAATGAGGGACTGTCCCAAGCAAAGAATGACATATGGTCACCCTGGGACTGTCCCACAGAAACGGGGACATCTGGTCACCCTTCAAACAAAGCGGGCCGTTTTCATCGCGACACACACACACACACACACACACACACACACACACACACACACACACACACACACACACACACACACACACACACACACACACACACACACACAGAGTAGCCTCTGCGTTTGAAATACACAAGGATAGTTAGCCTGTTAGCTAACAGAACTAACAGAATACACAGAGGCTGCAAGCTTTATGCTAACAATATTCGACCATACTAACGGGGCTCTGCAGGGCAGACAGACGGCATGTATTGCCGCTGCTGTGAAACAACCGAACCAGCCAGCAGCAACGCGAGTAGATTAGAAGAGAAGGATAACTACTGTTTCTGGAGGAAAACAACTTGGACAGGGCTCCGCGTGCACAGAGGCAACTGCAGACTCAAGTCACTTGTGATTGGCCAGAATGCAGAGCGCAGCGCAGAAGTGACTCGCTCCGGTTGATATTGATTAAATTAATAAATTAATGAATAATCGCCGCCGTTGCGTTTGCTAATGGCATGATTTCAATTTCGTTTTGAAGACTTAGTGCAAATACTGCAGTATAATCTTTATTTTACAATGTGCATATTCTTGAGGAATGCAGTTATTTTATTACTGAGGAGAGAAAAAAAACTTCTCCCAGAATCTGGCCGCGTGCCAGCCGATACCACCCGGCGTGCCATCGTTGGCACGCGTGCCTAGGGTTGCCGACCCCTGCTCTAGAGCACAAGGTGAGACTACCTACCTACTGCTGCCTTGCTCTAGAGCACCATGACAACAAGGTGAGACTACCTACCTACTGCTGCCTTGCTCTAGAGCACCATGACAACAAGGTGAGACTCCCTACCTACTGCTGCCTTGCTCTAGAGCACAAGGTGAGACTACCTACCTACTGCTGCCTTGCTCTAGAGCACCATGACAACAAGGTGAGACAACCTACCTACTGCTGCCTTGCTCTAGAGCACAAGGTGAGACTACCTACCTACTGCTGCCTTGCTCTAGAGCACCATGACAAGGTGAGACTACCTACCTACTGCTGCCTTGCTCTAGAGCACCTGGGCCGGATTCAACCAGCCCTACTAGGGTGGGCTGGAAGAATGGCAGGGTGTATGGTCAACTCCAAAGTTTTTCGGGTAGGGTAAGGTGTATCCCTTACCCTACGTTTTAACGGCGGGGATGGCGGGCGATGATAAAGCGACGTCGCCCGACATCCATTATTTCTCTATGGGAGCCGCCGATTCGGCAGAAGGGGCGACGTCAGCAGAACGGGCGACGTCAGCCGAGGTGGGCGCTGCTTTTTTTGCCCTCGACCCGAAACCATTTGGCACAGTTTGGTTCCTAGTTCCGTCCCACTTCCTCCTCCACCATACTATTTTTTTCAGTGCACCACACCACCGTCGTTTACGGTACTCATTTTAGATGCCATTCTAAGTGATAATTTACGATAATGACTGTCGCCATCGCTGATATCGGGCGACGCTGCTACATCCCCGGCCGTTAAAACGTAGCGTTACTTAACTCCTCAACAGATTTACCATGCGTTTTATTCTGTTGTCTGTTTTAATCTATAAACATAGACTAACTTGCTGGACATCATCTCATAAGGTATTTTAGGTGTTGACGTGACTACAAAACCCAGAAAACACCTCACACACTTTACAACTATAAATGATAAATGGTATAACTTTAAATGCATTTATCTCTGAATCAGCTCTTAAACAGTGGAATGTGAAAATACAGGCTGTTTAGTCAAATGTAAAAACATCATCAACTCAACTTGTTTTTCCCTTAAAGTAAACACCTTAATTGTTGTCTCCACCGTAAGGTGGTGACAATAATTCACACACCGTGTCCGTCAGCACGTATGTCTGTCCGTGCACATCTCCAGTATATCTCTATATGGACCTGTCAGTAGTCAGTATATCTCCATATATGGAGCTGTCAGTAGTCAGTATATCTCCATATATGGAGCTGTCAGTAGTCAGTATATCTCCATATATGGAGCTGTCAGTAGTCAGTATATCTCCATATATGGAGCTGTCAGTAGTCAGTATATCTCCATATATGGAGCTGTCAGTAGTCAGTATATCTCCATATATGGAGCTGTCAGTAGTCAGTATATTGTCATATATGGAGCTGTCAGTAGTCAGTATATCTCCATATATGGAGCTGTCAGTAGTCAGTATATCGTCATTTATTACATGGCTTGAATTAATGCTCCAATCAGAAGCCAGCGTTCACGTCACGTGAGCGGTCACATAATACACTATAGTTCACCGCTCCTCGCCATTATTGACCGCTGCATAAACAAGTTCCCCAAAGTGCAAACAGCTGTGTTCATATCAATCCGTGCTGTGCTTCTGCATTTAGTTCCAGCACGCCGTTAGCGGGTCCATTTGGTTGGTTAGCTACGTATTTGGTTGTTTACATGCCGTTGTCGTCACCCTCTCAAGGACCACTGGTGGTCCTCGGACCACTGGTTGAAAACCACTGACGTAAGCCCGCGGTGCGCTTCTGCATTTAGTTCCAGCACGCCGTTAGCGGGTCCATTTGGTTAGCACTTAGCTACGTATTTGGTTGTTTACATGCCGTTGCCCTCTCAAGGACCACTGGTGGTCCTCGGACCACTGGTTGAAAACCACTGACGTAAGCCATGTAAACCACTGACGTAAGCCGGTATTTGTTTCCTAACTAACTGACCTCGGCTGCGCCTCGGTCAGTTAATAGGAAACAAATACCGGCTCGTCGGGTGTTATCCCTTACATATGGAGCTGTCAGTAGTCAGTATATCTCCATATTTGGAGCTGTCAGTAGTCACTATATCTCCGTCAGGCTCAGGTTTTCACAGTTCAGGCCTGATCCCGGACGGCAGGGCTTGTCTGTCTTTGGATCTCATTCATTTGCACAAATTCACAACAGAGGATTTTCTATAAATAATTTTGTTACTATTGAACCTAATGGGAGCAAACCTGTAGTTTCTCTGCCAATCTGAGTTAAGAGTTGAAGTGAAATCACTGAATATACCTTTAATTTTATGTTAATGAGCAGGATGCAGAGCGACGTGATTCGTTCCTCAGCGACAGCGCTCTGAGCTCCGGATACCCTGATGGAGAAGACTCCGCCCCTAACTCCTCCTCCCTCCAACAGGTGAGCTGCTGTTACACTGAAACCTGTGACCTGGTGAAACTAGCTGCTAGCTGTAGGTTCTGTTACGCTGAAACCTGTGACCTGGTGAAACTAACTGCTAGCTGTAGGTTCTGTTACGCTGAAACCTGTGACCTGGTGAAACTAGCTACTGGCTGAGCTGGTGTTACGCTGAAACCTGTGACCTGGTGAAACTAGCTGCTAGCTGTAGGTTCTGTTACGGTGAAACCAGAGCCTTCTAGTGGGAGAGTTAGGATATTGGTGCATACCAGGAAGCAGAGCCTTCTAGTGGGAGAGTTAGGATATTGGTGTACCAGGAAGCAGAGCCTTCTAGTGGGAGAGTTAGGATATTGGTGTACCCGGAAGCAGAGCGGAGCAGCCAGGTCACCTGACTATACAGAGCCTCTTTGAGTCCTATCTGAGCATAACGCTCACTACTCCTACAGTCTCGCCAGACGTATACACTAGTGTACGAGACAATACCAGACTTTGCCGGTCCATATTAAATCCCATTCATTTCATGGACTTCCGGCTTGAGAGTGGACTCACAGAGCTCCTCCATGCTACTCCAGTAACGGCTGCGACCTGGAGCATAGCAGTGAACGGGAATATCCTAACTCTCCTACTAGAAGGCTCTGGGTGAAACATGTGACCTGAAACCACTGAGATGGTGTTACAGTGAAACCTGTGACCTGGTGAAACTAGCTGCTAGCTGTAGGTTCTGTTACGCTGAAACCAGTGACCTGGTGAAACCAGTGACCTGGTGTTTTTTCAGGAAGGGGATGTGTCCACTAAGTTAAGTTAAGGTGTTTCTTCAGGAAGGGGACGTGTCCACTAAGTTAAGTTAAGTTAAATTAAGGTGTTTTTCAGGAAGGGGACGTGTCCATTAAGTTAAGTTAAGGTGTTTTTCAGGAAGGGGACGTGTCCATTAAGTTAAGTTAAGGTGTTTTTCAGGAAGGGGACGTGTCCATTAAGTTAAGTTAAGGTGTTTTTCAGGAAGGAGACGTATCCATTAAGTTAAGTTAAGGTGTTTTTCAGGAAGGGGACGTGTCCATTAAGTTAAGTTAAGGTGTTTTTCAGGAAGGAGACTTAAGTTAAGGTGTTTTTCAGGAAGGAGACCTATCCATTAAGTTAAGTTAAGGTGTTTTTCAGGAAGGGGACGTCTCCATATTGTTGAAGTTCCAGAAGAGAGTGAAGGAAGTCGAACAGGAGAAACAACTACTGCAGGAGGAACTGGATCGAAGGGAGAGCAAGGTAACATTTACATAGGAGGAACTGGATCGAAGGGAGAGCAAGGTAACATTTACATAGGACACAGCTGGGCAATTATTTTCCCCAAGGGGCCAAATGAGATCCATAAAATATTGTGGAGAAGCCAAGACTAAAGGCTGAACTAAAGTCTGCGTAATATTCAGTTAATTTCAAGATAAAAGTAAGAGTAAGACCAACCATTTTGACACCAGGGCAATATTCAATATTTGAGCCACAGACCACAATTTGATGACATTTTAGCCCCACAGATCCCAAAATTTTCTTCAAGATTTCTTTTTTCCAGGCTGGATTTGGGAAACAAAGCAGGAGGCTGAGTTCTGGAAACAGTTTCGCCAAATGTATTAAAAAAAACAACAACAACAACAACAAAAAAACAAAAACAAAAACAAATGGACCCTTGCAGGTCCGTTTGGTTTCATGTTTACACTCTCAAGAGTTAAAATATTCATCATGTGAATTATCCCAAGTCTACACAACTAGAGAATGTAGAAGATTAATGGTCATTTTGATCTGTATGTTGGACTGTTTGGTTTCCCCAAATCCAGCCTGGAATTGTGGACAAAAGCAAAATAAATCTTTAGTTTTGGGGTCTGTGGGGCTAAAATGACATTAAATGGTGGTCCTCTGTGGCTCAAATGATTAATAAATAGTAAATGGTAAAACCTGAACTGTAGAGTTTGTTTGTGATTCAGGAGATTCAGGAGTCAGAAGATCAGACAACATCCATCAGAGCTGAGCTGGATCTGGAACTACTGAAGGTACCTGTCTGTCTGTCTGTCTGTCTGTCTGTCTGTCTGTCTGTCTGTCTGTCTGTCTGTCTGTCTGTCTGTCTGTCTGTCTGTCTGTCTGTCTGCCTGCCTGCCTGCCTGCCTGCCTGCCTGCCTGCCTGCCTTCCTGTCTGTCTGTCTGTCTGTCTGTCTGTCTGTCTGTCTGTCTGTCTGTCTGTCTGTCTGTCTGTCTGTCTGTCTGTCTGTCTGCCTGCCTGCCTGCCTGCCTGCCTGCCTGCCTGTTACTGTCTGTTACTGTCTGCCTGCCTGTCTGTCTGTCTGTCTGTCTGTTACTGTCTGTCTGTCTGTCTGTCTGTCTGTCTGTCTGTCTGTCTGTCTGTCTGTCTGTCTGTCTGTCTGTCTGTCTGTCTGTCACATTAAGGAGACTTTAAGGAGAATTCCACACCACAACACATTGGGCATCAATCTACCTATTTCACATGTATAAACAGAGAGAGGAACTGGAGTCAGATAACAGATCTATATATCATGTATAAACAGATCTATATATAATAACAGATCTATATATCATGTATAAACAGATCTATATATAATAACAGATCTATATATCCTGTATAAACAGAGACAGGAACTGGAGTCAGACAACAGGCGTCTGAAACGTGAGCTGAAGGATCTGAGAGACTCTCTGTCTCCCCCTGCTGGAGCAGAGGAGAACAGCGCCCCCTACAGCCACGCCCCCTACAACGTTCTGTTGGAACAGCTCAACTCCTCCAGTGAGGAGTTAGAGATGAGGAAGGAAGAGGTGCTGCTGCTCCGATCACACATGGTGTCACGGGAGGCTCTGAGGCACAAGGTGAGACACTGGGTTGGTTGTAGCACTGTTTTATTTAGCCAATGCAAAGTCCTTAAAGTGGTATTCCACTTTCACTTTTATGGTCTACTCAGCCTCATGTGAACACACCAGACAGTTTATAAGTTACTCCTTTCACTATTTAGATATTTGATGTTCATTAATCTGCCGGAACGTCCTTCCTATACAAACCCATTATAACTTAAAACTCCATTTTATCCATGACAGATTATTCTAAAACAACCAATCTTTTTTCTGGTGACTGATATTGTCCTCCTAATACGTGAGAGGGCTGTGGAATTTCATTTACAGTTTTATTTATTTTTAAAATGTTCACATGAGGCTGAGTAGACCATAATATGACCAAAAGTTTTTTTTTGAAAGTGGAACACCCCTTTAAGACAAGCGGTTGCCTCCTGGTTGGCTGTGTGGAGGGTGAGAATACCACCTGGAACCCTCTCAAGGACCACTGGTGGTCCTCGGACCTCTAGTTAAAAAACAATGATGTAAACCATGTAATAAGAGGCTGAACCTGGGTCGGTTATTAGGAAACAAACCATCGGTTCGTCGGGTGTTATCCCTTAGGGCCCTGATACACCTGTTTGAATGTTTTGCAATGCAATGTTTTGAGCAACATCAACAAGCAACGTCAACTATCAACGTTGACTTTTCATCTTTCTATAGAAAATGATCAACTCATGGTTGTTCAGAAAGTCAGGTCATTAGCGCCCTCTACTGGGCAACATTTCAGAATCACAGCCCTCCTTTCTTTTAGACTCCCACAGATAAGCCAACATGTCTGCTGCTGCTGCTTAACGGCGGTGGACGAAAACAAGGATTTTGTAACTTTTATTTCACTAAATGAACATTTTGAGTTGGGTGGCAGCTGGGTGAAAATGATTCAATGCAAACTAAGGCTTCTTTTTTGTGAGATTGTACAAATGGAACCAAATGGACCCACTAGGGTCCATTTGGTTCACATTTGTACACTCTCAGGAAAAAATTAAAATGGGTGGAATTCCCCTTTTAATGGGAGGTGTTGCCTGTTGCCATGTGTCTCATCATGTTGCCTGTTGCCATGTGTCTCATCATGTTGCCTGTTGCCATGTGTCTCATCATGTTGCCTGTTGCCATGTGTCTCATCATGTTGCCTGTTGCCATGTGTCTCATCATGTTGCCTGTTGCCATGTGTCTCATCATGTTGCCTGTTGCCATGTGTCTCATCATGTTGCCTGTTGCCATGTGTCTCATCATGTTGCCTGTTGCCATGTGTCTCATCATGTTGCCTGTTGCCATGTGTCTCATCATGTTGCCTGTTGCCATGTGTCTCATCATGTTGCCTGTTGCCATGTGTCTCATCATGTTGCCTGTTGCCATGTGTCTCATCATGTTGCCTGTTGCCATGTGTCTCATCATGTTGCCTGTTGCCATGTGTCTCATGTTGCCTGTTGCCATGTGTCTCATCATGTTGCCTGTTGCCATGTGTCTCATCATGTTGCCTGTTGCCATGTGTCTCATCATGTTGCCTGTTGCCATGTGTCTCATCATGTTGCCTCATTGATGTTGACATTGCTAGTTGATATTGATCAAAATATTGCTAGTGTAGCAGGGCCTTTACTTGTTAGCCAGCCTGACGCCTAATAATGTTTACTTGATGTTTTCAGGACTTGGTGTTGGGAGAAGGACTGAGGTTCGATCATAACGAAGATTTTGACAGGTCAGACATCTATTAATCGTCTTGATTATTTTAACTCATTTTGAACTGAAAAAGAATTCAAAGATTTGCGCCACATTTTCACCATTTTCAAACATATCAGATCCATTTTGTTGTAAATCAATTTTGTTGTTTTTCTTCTTTTAATTATTTGTTTGGTCCAAAAAGTGTTTATTGTAGTGATTTGTCACGACCCGAGTTGACTGACCACGGCGTAATACCTTTTGAAAAAGTCTATGAGGGAAATGATCAAGGAAATGACTTCTAGAATCAGTGAGTGGTTACAGATCTACACATACTCTCCCCAGGTTGTCAGATGTCCACACACTGAATGAAGACGGAGAGCTGTGGTTGGCCTATGAAGGACTGAAGGAGACAAACAGGTCATTAAACGCTTAAACATAAACATGTTGTTTGTCAACATGTCTAAAAGGTAGTTTTATTGTTTTTGTGCTCATATATATATATATATATATATATATATATATATATATATATATATATATATATATATATATATATATATATATATATATATATATATATATATATATATATATATATATATATATATATATATATATATATATATATATGTGTGTATATCAAGAGTAATTGTAGTGTAAGAAGTGTGTAATAGTGTATTAAGTGTAACACTGAGTACTACTGCCCTGTCAGGCTGCAGGTGGAACTGTAGTAATAGTGTAATAGGTGTGTAATAGTGTAATAAGTGTAATAGTGTATTCTACTGCCCCCTCAGGCTGCTGGAGGAACAGCTACAGTAGTGTAACTGTAGTAATAGTGTAATAAGTGTGTAATAGTGTATTCTACTGCCCCCTCAGGCTGCTAGAGGAACAGCTACAGTAGTGTAACTGTAGTATGTATTCTACTGCCCCCTCAGGCTGTTAGAGGAACAGCTACAGTAGTGTAACTGTAGTAACAGTGTACTACTGCCCCCTCAGGCTGCTAGAGGAACAGCTACAGTAGTGTAACTGTAGTAACAGTGTATTCTACTGCCCCCTCAGGCTGCTAGAGGAACAGCTACAGTAGTGTAACTGTAGTAATAGTGTAATAAGTGTGTAATAGTGTATTCTACTGCCCCCTCAGGCTGCTGGAGGAACAGCTACAGGCCCAGGAGGCGTCTCACAAGGAGCAGAACGAGGAGCTGAGGGAGGAGCTTAAGAAGGCGCGGCAGGACAACGAAAGGCAACACGCGCTATTGGCTCAGAGCATGATGATGTCACAGGAGGCGCGCGTCGACGTGGGCCTGCGACACGAGATCACCTGCCTGGCCTCCGATAACCTGGTGGGTAGTAGCCAATCAGCTGCCTGGTGGGTGGGGCCTGGTGCTAGTAGCCAATCAGCTGCCTGGTGGTAGTAGCCAATCAGCTGCCTGGTGGGTGGGGCCTGGTGGTAGTAGCCAATCAGCTGCCTGGTGGGTGGGGCCTGGTGCTAGTAGCCAATCAGCTGCCTGGTGGGTGTGGCCTGGTGGGTAGTAGCCAATCAGCTACCTGGTGGGTGGGGCCTGGTGGTAGTAGCCAATCAGCTGCCTGGTGGGTGGGGCCTGGTGGTAGTAGCCAATCAGCTGCCTGGTGGGTGGGGCCTGTTGGTAGTAGCCAATCAGCTGCCTGGTGGTAGTAGCCAATCAGCTGCCTGGTGGGTGGGGCCTGGTGGTAGTAGCCAATCAGCTGCCTGGTGGGTGTGGCCTGTTCGTAGTAGCCAATCAGCTGCCTGGTGGGTGTGGCCTGTTGGTAGTAGCCAATCAGCTGTCTGGTGGGTGGGGCCTCTTCGTAGTAGCCAATCAGCTGCCTGGTGGGTGTGGCCTGTTCGTAGTAGCCAATCGGGTGCCTGGTGGTAGTAGCCAATCAGCTGCCTGGTGCGTGTGGCCTGTTGTTAACCAATCAGGTGCTTAAACAGGTGTGTTTTCAGTCATTAAACAGGTGTGTTTCAGTGATTAAACAGGTGTGTCTCAGTGATTAAACAGGTGTGTTTTCAGTCATTAAACAGGTGTGTTTCAGTGATTAAACAGGTGTGTTTTCAGTGATTAAACAGGTGTGTCTCAGTGATTAAACAGGTGTGTCTCAGTGATTAAACAGGTGTGTCTCAGTGATTAAACAGGTGTGTTTTCAGTCATTAAACAGGTGTGTTTTCAGTCATTAAACAGGTGTGTCTCAGTCATTAAACAGGTGTGTTTCAGTGATTAAACAGGTGTGTTTCAGTGATTAAACAGGTGTGTTTTCAGTGATTAAACAGGTGTGTTTTCAGTCATTAAACAGGTGTGTTTTCAGTCATTAAACAGGTGTGTTTTCAGTCATTAAACAGGTGTGTTTTCAGTCATTAAACAGGTGTGTTTTCAGTCATTAAACAGGTGTGTCTCAGTCATTAAACAGGTGTGTCTCAGTCATTAAACAGGTGTGTTTTCAGTCATTAAACAGGTGTGTCTCAGTCATTAAACAGGTGTGTTTTCAGTCATTAAACAGGTGTGTTCTCAGTGATTAAACAGGTGTGTTCTTAGTGATTAAACAGGTGTGTTTTTCAGGTTCTCATGGAGCAGAGAGAGAAACAGGATAAAAACCTCCGTAAACTCTACAGACAGCTGAAGATTTACCGCAGGAGAGTAGAGGAGCTGGAAGGTAAAATTATATTCATTTTATTCTTATTATCAGGGGTTTTCAACAGGTGGTCCCCAGGCTAAATGATGGAAAGTTGGTTAACCAGATTTAACTCTTGAGTGTAAAAATGAAACCAAATGGACCCTTGCGGGTCCTTTTGGTTTCATTTTTACGCTCTCGAGAGTTAAAATATTCATAATCTGAATTAGCACCTCTTAATTTAAAGAAGTTTGCACTGTTTTGTTGGCAAAATCCAGCCTGGAATTGTGGATAAAACCAATAGAATTCTAATTCTTTAATTTTAGGTCTTTGGTGTGAAAATGTAATCAAATGGTGGTCCGTGGTTCAAATGCTGAATAAATGGTGGTCCCTGGAGTCAAAAAGGTTGAACACCCCTGGTCTAAATGTCTCTGTCTCTCCCTCCAGCTCGTCCTCAGTCCTCAGGCTCGTCTCTCTCGGTCCACATCACCCGTAAGGAGAAAGACTTCAGCGGCATGTTGGAGTTCAGAGCAGGAGACGAGAAACGGCTGGTCAAACACCTGGTCATCGGTAGGTACAACACACCTGCTCAGAAAACACACCTGGTCACACACCTGCTCATAAAACACACCTGGTCATAAAACACACCGTGCGTGTGTGTGTGTGTGTGTGTGTGTGTGTGTGTGTGTGTGTGTGTGTGTGTGTGTGTGTGTGTGTGTGTGTGTGTGTGTGTGTGTGTCTGTCTGTTTATGTGTCTATACAGACATGCGTCCTCGCGGTGTGGCTCTCAGTGTGACTCCAGGCCTCCCAGCCTTCCTTCTCTTCATGTGTCTTCGCTTCGTGGACAGAACAGACGACCCTCAGCGCGTCAGCGCTCTGCTCAATGCCACCGTCAGCGCCATCAAACACGTCATCAAGGTACGCAGCAGGGGCGGATCTAGGCATGGGCATGGGGGGGGGGGGGGGGGGGGGGGGGGGCAATGCCCCCCTAAATGCCCAGTCTGCCCCACCAAACATGATGGCATGCAAAACAACCCAAGATATTTCAAATTAAAGTGCTTCTATTTAAAATGATGTGAAACACTACTACTGCTACTAACTAACTACAGCTGTGTCATCACTAAACCAACAGCATTTCATCATTGAAAACAGAAAACTCTCTGAGTCAGACCTTTAGCTTTATGCATGCTGCGTGTCTGTTGCAACTTCAACAACAACTGATGTTATTATTGATGCTTTACTTCACTAATAAAAGTCCTGGAACTGAAAATGGTATGGTTCATACCATCCTGTCCTGTAATAGAAAATGGTATGGTATGGTTCGCGCCACGGGCGATGAAGCCGCACCCATACCATTTTCTATTGCCCCTCCAACATGCTCTCTTGCCCCCCCCCAAATGGGACATGTTACATCCGCCCCTGGTATGCGCACAGCCATAAACAGGGGCAGATGTAAAATTTACCAATTGGGGGGCAGGTGAAAATGGAATGGGTGTGACTACCGCACCCATACCATTTTCTGTTACAGGACTTTTATTAGTCAAGTAAAGCATCAATAATAACATCAGTTGTTGTTGAAGTTGCAACAGACACGCAGCATGTATAAAGCTAAAGGTCTGACTCAGAGAGTTTTCTGTTTTCAATGATGAAATGCTGTTGGTTCAGTGGTGACACAGCTGTAGTTAGTTAGTAGCAGTAGTAGTGTTTCACATCATTTTAAATAGAAGCACTTTAATTTGAAATATCTTGGGTTGTTCTGCATGGCATCGTGTTTGGTGGGGCAGACTGGGTATTTAGGGGGGCATTGCCCCCCCATGCCCATGCCTAGATCTGCCCCTGGTCATTAAACAACTCATCAATTATATTATTATATGCACAGCGGTCTCCAGCGGTTTCATACTGAGCCAATAGAGTGAGGAGGGGTGGAGATAGATTCAAATCTGTTCACATACACAGATTTTGTAAAAAACTAAAGTTGCCAAAATTTCCCTCATGTAACTAAGCTTTAAGC
Source organism: Benthosema pterotum (assembly GCA_039105355.1). Lineage (NCBI taxonomy): Eukaryota > Metazoa > Chordata > Actinopteri > Myctophiformes > Myctophidae > Benthosema > Benthosema pterotum. Next base: position 43,447 of record CM076969.1, on the reverse strand, counting down.
TTTAAGCCCCCCCCCCCCCCCATTCACAATGAGGAGCAGTGCACCACAGCTTTATGGGAATTATGGATGTTTATGACTGAGTGAAGGTTGTTGTCAGGGGCGGATCTAGGCATGGGCATGGGGGGGGGGGTTCATCATTGAAAACAGAAAACTCTCTGAGTCAGACCTTTAGCTTTATGCATGCTGCGTGTCTGTTGCAACTTCAACAACAACTGATGTTATTGTCAATGCTTTACTTGACTAATAAAAGTCCTGGAACTGAAAATGGTATGGGGGCGGCTTCATTGCCCGATGAAGCCTGACTGAGTGAATGTTGTTTATATTTATGACTGAGTGAATGTTGTTGTTTATATTTATGACTGAGTGAATGTTGTTTATATTTATGACTGAGTGAATGTTGTTTATATTTATGACTGAGTGAATGTTGTTTATATTTATGACTGAGTGAATGTTGTTTATATTTATGACTGAGTGAATGTTGTTTATATTTATGACTGAGTGAATGTTGTTTTATATTTATGACTGAGTGAATGTTGTTTATATTTATGACTTAGTGAATGTTGTTGTTTATATTTATGACTGAGTGAATGTTGTTTATATTTATGACTGAGTGAATGTTGTTGTTTATATTTATGACTGAGTGAATGTTGTTTATATTTATGACTTAGTGAATGTTGTTTATATTTATGACTTAGTGAATGTTGTTTATATTTATGACTTAGTGAATGTTGTTTATATTTATGACTGAGTGAATGTTGTTTATATTTATGACTGAGTGAATGTTGTTGTTTATATTTATGACTGAGTGAATGTTGTTTATATTTATGACTGAGTGAATGTTGTTTATATTTATGACTGAGTGAATGTTGTTTATATTTATGACTGAGTGAATGTTGTTGTTTATATTTATGATTGAATGTTGTTATTTGTGTGTTTTGGCAGAGAAAAGGGGACGACTTTGAGACCATGTCCTTCTGGCTGGCTAACACCTGCAGGTTCCTCAACTGCATCAAACAGTACAGTGGAAAAGAGGTGAGACAGGTCACTGACAGACAGACAGACAGACAGACAGACAGACAGACAGACAGACAGACAGACAGACAGACAGACAGACAGGTAACCTGTCTCTCTCTCTCTCTCTCTAGGTGTATAACAGACAGACAGGTAACCTGTCTCTCTCTCTTATAGATCTACAACAGAGAGAACAGATAGACAGACAGACAGACAGACAGACAGACAGGTAACCTGTCTCTCTCTCTAGGTGTAAACAGACAGACAGGTAACCTGTCTCTCTCTCTAGGTGTATGACAGACAGACAGGTAACCTGTCTCTCTCTCTTATAGATCTACAACAGAGAGAACAGTCCTCGTCAGAATGAACACTGTCTGCTGAACTTTGAGCTGTCAGAATATGAGCAGGTGTTCTCAGACCTGGCAACCCGCCTCTACCAGCAGCTGTGTACCTGCATGGAGACAGATCTACAAGTCCTCATCGGTGAGTAACAGACCTGGCAACCCGCCTGTACCACCAGCTGTGTACCTGCATGGAGACAGATCTACAAGTCCTCATCGGTGAGTAACAGACCTGGCAACCCGCCTGGTAGCATGGTAGCCTCGTCACCCAGGCTTTCATTTTCGTTCGCGTTGCGCGAAAACGGAAAGCCTGGACTAACTTGTTACACACAGTGGCCTAGAGGGGGAGTCAACCTTCCGTGGTGGGCGTGGCTCTAAATGATGTGACGTAGAACAGAGGGAGGAGTCAACCTTCCGGGGTGGGCGTGGCTCTAAATGATGTGACGTAGAACAGAGGGAGGAGTCAACCTTCCGGGGTGGGCGTGGCTCTAAATGATGTGACGTAGAACAGAGGGAGGAGTCAACCTTCCGGGGTGGGCGTGGCTCTAAATGATGTGACGTAGAACAGAGGGAGGAGTCAACCTTCCGGGGTGGGCGTGGCTCTAAATGATGTGACGTAGAACAGCAGTGGACGGGCGTGGGAGGGGGAGGGGCCGGGGATGACGACACGTTAGTGAGATCAAATCAGATCAGCTCGATCTGCCTTGTGGATCCCACGGCACCCCGCCCCCCCTAGGCCAAAATCATTGCGGGTTAGGCCAGGCTACCTGCATGGAGGCAGATCTACAAGTCCTCATGGGTGAGTAACGATCTACAGGTCCTAGAACAGATCTCCAAGTCCTCATCGGTGAGTCATCAGGGTTATAGTGAGGATACTATGTAAACCAGACAGAAACATGGTGAAACACGACTCGATGATGTCATCAAGTCGTGTTTCACCATGTTAACACACCCAGTGCCAGCCCTTTTTCATATTTTTTGAGGTAGCCAGTGCCAGCGATTTTCATCTAAAAGTCATATTTCATATTTCGGTCCATGTTTCCCGTCGGACAAGTTAGTTGGCGACACACCTCCGGTTCCGGGTTGGTCCGTCCCTTATTTTGGTCCGTACTGAATGGAATATGCGGTCGCTGCACGCTGCTGTTATCATTGGGATCGTATCAAACTAGCGACGGCAAGCGACGTAGAGAGACAAAATAATAATGACATTGTTTTTATTGTTTTATGTTAAGTCTTCCTTTAACCCATAGTAGACGGGAACCCCTAGTGGTAGTTTTACCCTAGTTGACGGGAACACCAATATGCGTTCTGTACAGTATGTACAGTATCAAAAAATGTCAAAATTTGGTGATGTTACACAATAATTTGAAGTTTTCCAGTTCACTTAGGTTAGTATTTCAGAGACATTTTTAGAATCGGGATAGACTACAATGGGTTAATCAGTTCATCTCCAATAAAACCTGGTCTTTTTGAGGCCTCTAGAGGCTGCAGGAGAAATAAGCTTTGTCATTGGCTAACGAATAGTCCCGGTGGGAGAACTTCTTTTGAAGGACCACTGCAGCTCCTGTTTGTCAGAGATACGGTCTGAGATAAAGAAGGAAAGAAAAAGCCATTAGTGGTGTTAACTAAGACGTTGTTTGTTGTTCCCTCTCAGTGTCAGGCATGTTGTGCAGGGTCTTGTAAATCTGTTTAAGAGTTAATGGTGTTAACTAAGACGTTGTTTGTTGTTCCCTCTCAGTGTCAGGCATGTTGTGCAGGGTCTTGTAAATCTGTTTAAGAGTTAATGGTGTTAACTAAGACGCTGTTTGTTGTTCCCTCTCAGTGTCAGGCATGTTGGAGCATGACGCTGTGCAGGGCCTGATGGGGTCCAAACCTCACCTCCACCTTGGAGCAGGGGGTCCCCCAGACGGTGGTCCCCTCACCATGGACAGCCTCCTGGCTCAGCTCAGCCTGTTCCTCAGCACCATGAGGAACCATGGTCTCCAGGAGGACCTTCTACACCAGGCGGTCTGTCAGATGTTCTACCTGATCTCAGCTGTCAGTCTGAACCACCTGCTGCTGAGGAAGGACATGTGCTGCTGGAACACGGGACTGCAGATCAAGTACTGTTACTATTATTATTATTATAACTAGAGTCAGAAAGTAGAATCTAGTGTGAGTCAGAAAGTAGAATCTGGTGTCAGAAACTAGAATCTGGTGTCAGAAACTAGAATCTGGTGTCGGGAACTATAATCTAGAGTCAGGAACTATAATCTAGTGTCAGAAACTAGAATCTCGTGTCAGAAACTAGAATCTAGTGTCAGAAACTAGAATCTAGTGTGAGTCAGAAAGTAGAATCTGGTGTCAGAAACTAGAATCTGGTGTCAGAAACTAGAATCTAGAGTCAGAAACTAGAATCTAGTGTCAGAAACTAGAATCTAGTGTCAGAAACTAGAATCTAGTGTCAGAAACTAGAATCTAGCATCAGAAACTAGAATCTAGAGTCAGAAACTAGAATCTAATAATGAAGTGAAACAGACTTCAGTCTGAACAATGAAGTGAAACATCCTAGAAACTGCTGCGGTAGAGAGAGACTTCAGTCTGAATAATGAAGTGAAACATCCTAGAAACTGCTGTGGTAGAGAGGGACTTCAGTCTGAATAATGAAGTGAAACATCCTAGAAACTGCTGTGGTAGAGAGGGACTTCAGTCTGAATAATGAAGTGAAACATCCTAGAAACTGCTGCGGTAGAGAGGGACTTCAGTCTGAATAATGAAGTGAAACATCCTAGAAACTGCTGTGGTAGAGAGGGACTTCAGTCTGAATAATGAAGTGAAACATCCCAGAAACTGCTGTGGTAGAGAGGGACTTCAGTCTGAATAATGAAGTGAAACATCCTAGAAACTGCTGTGGTAGAGAGGGACTTCAGTCTGAATAATGAAGTAAGTAAGTAAGTAAGACTGTCAATTGTTTAACAGTGTTCTGTAATGTCAACATGTTATCGTTATTGTTTGAAGGTCCAACGTCCTCCAGATGAAGGAGTGGTTGTTTTAAAATGTTTTAAAACAGTATAACGCTGTTGTTTCAACTTCTTAGCGGTTGTTGTTTGAGGGTTGTTGTTTGAGGGTCCAACATTCTCTAGGAGAAGCAGTGGCTGTTTAAAATGTTTTTAAACGGTATAACATTGTTGTTTTAATGTCTTAGGGTTGTTCTGTGCAGGTATAACGTGCTCCAACTAGAGGAGTGGTTGTTTAAAACATGTTTTTAAACATTATAACATTGTTTTGTAGGTAGACCGTTCTCCAACTAGAGGAGTGGTTGTTTTAAACATGTTTTAAACAGTATAACATTGTTATTTGCAGGTATAACGTGCTCCAACTAGAGGAGTGGTTGTTTTAAACATGTTTTAAACAGTATAACATGTTGTTTTAGGTATAACGTGCTCCAACTAGAGGAGTGGTTGTTTTAAACATGTTTTAAACAGTATAACATGTTGTTTTAGGTATAATGTCCTCCAACTAGAGTAGTAGTTGTTTTAAACATGTTTTAAACAGTATAACATGTTGTTTTAGGTATAACGTGCTCCAACTAGAGGAGTGGTTGTTTTAAACATGTTTTAAACAGTATAACATTGTTTTTGCAGGTATAACGTGCTCCAACTAGAGGAGTGGTTGTTTTAAACATGTTTTAAACATTATAACATTGTTTTTGCAGGTATAACGTGCTCCAACTAGAGGAGTGGTTGTTTTAAACATGTTATTTGCAGGTATAACGTGCTCCAACTAGAGGAGTGGTTGTTTTAATCATGTTTTATAACAGTATAACACATTGTTTTTGCAGGTATAACGTCCTCCAACTAGAGGAGTGGTTGTTTTAAACATGTTTTAAACATTATAACATGTTATTTGCAGGTATAACGTGCTCCAACTAGAGGAGTGGTTGTTTTAAACATGTTTTAAACATTATAACATTGTTTTTGCAGGTATAACGTGCTCCAACTAGAGGAGTGGTTGTTTTAAACATGTTTTTTGCAGGTATAACGTGCTCCAGCTAGAGGAGTGGTTGTTTTAATCATGTTTTATAACAGTATAACATGTTGTTTTAGGTATAACGTGCTCCAACTAGAGGAGTGGTTGTTTTAAACATGTTTTAAACATTATAACATGTTATTTGCAGGTATAACGTGCTCCAACTAGAGGAGTGGTTGTCGGAGAAGCAGCTGAGTTCCTCTGGTGCTCGCCAGACTCTAGACGTTCTGCTTCAGGCAGCTCAACTCCTTCAGGCCAAGAAGATCAGCCATGAAGACGCCGTGGCTCTGAGCTCCGTGTGCTCCGTCCTCAGCACCGCACAGGTTAACACACACACACTAGCACCGCCTGTTCACACACTAGCACCGCCGTGGCTCTGAGCTCCGTGTGCTCCGTCCTCAGCACCGCACAGGTTAACAACACACACACACTAGCACCGCCTGCTCACACACTAGCACCGCCTGTTCACACACTAGCACCGCCTGCTCACACACTAGCACCGCCTGCTCACACACTAGCACCGCCTGTTCACACACTAGCACCGCCTGTTCACACACTAGCACCGCCGTGGCTCTGAGCTCCGTGTGCTCCGTCCTCAGCACCGCACAGGTTAACACACACACACTAGCACCGCCTGCTCACACACTAGCACCGCCTGCTCACACACTAGCACCGCCTGTTCACACACTAGCACCGCCTGCTCACACACTAGCACCGCACAGGTTAACACACACACTGTTCACACACTAGCACCGCCGTGGCTCTGAGCTCCGTGTGCTCCGTCCTCAGCACTGCACAGGTTAACACACACACACTAGCACCGCCTGCTCACACACTAGCACCGCCTGCTCACACACTAGCACCGCCTGTTCACACACTAGCACCGCCTGCTCACACACTAGCACCGCACAGGTTAACACACACACTGTTCACACACTAGCACCGCCGTGGCTCTGAGCTCCGTGTGCTCCGTCCTCAGCACTGCACAGGTTAATAACACACACACTAGCACCGCCTGTTCACACACTAGCACCGCCTGTTCACACACTAGCACCGCCGTGGCTCTGAGCTCCGTGTGCTCCGTCCTCAGCACCGCACAGGTTAATAACACACACACTAGCACCGCCTGCTCACACACTAGCACCGCACAGGTTAATAACACACACACACTAGCACCGCCTGCTCACACACTAGCACCGCCTGCTCAGCCGTAGCATTGGAGTCAATGGGAGTGTCAGTTCTCTCTCTCATTATAGATATAGATAAAGTATTTTGCCTGCTGATTGGCTGCTGTCTCTGTCCAATCAGATCGTGCGCATGCTGACGCTCTACACACCAGTCATGGAGTTTGAGGAGAGAGTTTCACCTGCTTTCATCAGCAACATCCAGGTGTGTGTGTGTGTGTGTGTGTGTGTGTGTGTGTGTGTGTGTGTGTGTGTGTGTGTGTGTGTGTGTGTGGTGTGTGTGTGTTTTAACACAGATCAGTGTCACAATATCAGAATAGGTTAGGATTAAAGGACAATTTCACCCGTTTTGCAACCAGAACTCATTTTAAGATGTTTAGAACACATTGAGGAGTTTCTTGGGGTTTCAATGTGTGCAATACTGTATGTAAAAAAAAAAAACATACAGGGTGAACTATAATCTAGCGTGAAAAACTAGAATCTAGTGTAGCATCAAAAACTACATAGAATCTAGTGTCATGGACTAGAATCTAGAGTCAGAAACTAGAATCTAGTGTCAGAAACTAGAATCTAGTGTCAGGAACTAGAATCTATTGTCAGAAACTATAATCTAGTGTCAGAAACTAGAATCTAGTGTCAGAAACTAGAATCTAGTGTCAGAAACTAGAATCTATAGTCAGAAACTAGAATCTAGCGTCAGGAACTAGAATCTAGTGTCAGGGTTGAATCTTGTTTCTGTGTGTTTATATTGTAGTGAACCAGATTAAACTGGATCTTGTTTCTGTGTGTTTATATTGTAGTGAACCAGATTAAACTGGATCTGGTCTCTGTGTGTTCATATTGTAGTGAACCAGATTAATCTGGATCTGGTCTCTGTGTGTTCATATTGTAGTGAACCAGATTAATCTGGATCTGGTCTCTGTGTGTTCATATTGTAGTGAACCAGATTAATCTGGATGTGGTCTCTGTGTGTTCCAGGAGATCCTGAAGGACCGTGTGGGATCTCCTCTGTTCCTCCTGGATGTGAAGAAGGTCTTCCCAGTGTCCTGGACCTACAGCTGGTCTCCTGTGATCCTGGACTCCATCCGCATCCCTGCCAGCCTCAACCTGGGCTTCCTGGACCAGGTCTAGACCCACTCTATTAAGACCGGGTCTAGACCCACTCTATTAAGACCGGGTCTAGACCTGCTCTATTAAGACCGGGTCTAGACCTGCTCTATTAAGACCGGGTCTAGACCTGCTCTATTAAGACCGGGTCTAGACCTGCTCTATTAAGACCGGGTCTAGACCTGCTCTATTAAGACCGGGTCTAGACCTGCTCTATTAAGACCGGGTCTAGACCTGCTCTATTAAGACCGGGTCTAGACCTGCTCTATTAAGACCAGGTCTAGACCTGCTCTACGCCAGCTTACGTTTTGCACTGGACCCGTTTCATGCACTGGATGAAATGACGGATGCAACAACAACTCTACATCAATACCATGCGCCGCGCAGCATGGGCGCATAGTAGAAGAGTTGTGACATTGAGGGGTCAGAAACTGAGCGCTCCGAACATGCGCTGGAAATCCACTATCAGCTGTGACGTGCTTGAGGTTATGGTGAGGATGAGGGTTAGAGAAGGGTTTAGGCATGTTTGTAGCAAAACCCTACCCTTCTCCAACCGTAAACCTAGAATCACAATAGCAGACAGACTTAACCAGCAATAGATATAACATTAAAAATGCCAAGGAGATGTCGCTAATAGTACAGCATTTTATGGGACATGGAATTAGTGGAATGGAAGTGTGTGGTCTAGAATGTGACCAAACGTGGACAGAGGGAGAGAGGAATGGATTTTAAAACTTAATACAACATTTCCACAGGGTTTAAACCACTATGAAAGATAGAGCTGAGCGGTCCTGCCCCCTTGTGGCGTCGCTCCCTGTCCCAGAAATGGATTCTCCGTTCATTTTTCTCATAGACTTTTCCAAAATGATCTATATACAGACGATTACGCCACGGACAAAGCCAACTCGGGTCGTGACAAATCATGATGACACACACAATTTTATCAGAAAATATCTAATTAGCAAGAACTAAAAAAACAGCAGGATACAAGACTTTTTGTCTTGTTTTTCTTTTAGAAATTATTTGATTGGAGTTGGCTTTGTCCACGGCGTAATCGTCTTTACTGTATATGAATCGTTTTGGAAAAGTCTTTGAGAAAAATGAATGTGGAATCCATTTCTGGAACAGGGGCGATGCCACGAGAGAGGTGAGACTGCTAAGCTCTATATGGACCTGTGATGCCATACTAGCGGCAGCCGCAATAAAATGGCGCCCCCCATGGGATAAAAATATTAACAATTTTAAAGGTAAATAATATATTATATTATGTGTTTTTGAGAGTTCAGTATACTGTAAGTTATAGAAGACAAGTACAATGTTTTGTGTGATACCAGCAGTTGTTGGGCAATATTACCAAGGAGAGAGTAATATCTTCACTTTACTTATGTCCCTTTAGAAAACGTAATGTTAGTTTACTTTTTACATGAATGAAAGAATAATATATTACGTATTACAATATTACTCCCTCCCCCCCCCCCCCCCCCCCCCCCCCCCCGCGAAGGAATAGAGAATGAATCTTGCTGCATGCATATTGAATAGTATATTGAGAAGGATGGTTTACAATGCTTGTATCCATAAAAGTAAATGACAAGTCAAAAAAACAATTTTTTTGCCCCCATAAATATTTTAGATGTGAGAGAAGCGTCCCACTGACACTACACAGAGGATTCAGAGTCCTTACGGTCAGGACTGTTGATCTGCTTGATCTGAGAACCCAGAAAGCAGATCCAATTCATCCGCCTTGAAACCATGATAAATATATTGCTTATTTTATATTCAATAAATGAATATTAAAGCCTTGAGTTGTCCTGACTGAACTGAACTGAACTGAACTGAATTTGTTTTCTGGTCTGGGTTTTCTGCCTCTGATTTTCCTGCAGTATGTGATTTATTATTATTATTCATTCATTCATTCATTCATTCATTCATTCATTCATTCATTCATTCATTCATTCATTCATTCATTCATTCATTCATTTTAGGATGCATTTGAATAGTTGTCTCCACTGTAAGGTGGTGACTATAAATCGTACCCTGTCCATCAGCACGTATGTCCGTCCGTCCGTCCGTCCGCATCCGATGACGTCATGATGACGTCATAGATAGATACATAAGGTGCTACCATGGAAACGAACGCCAAAGAGAGCGAGGAGAAGATGAGGGAACCGAAGATGGATCCTGAGCCCGGACGGTGGAGACCTGTCCGAAGATGGATCCTGAGCCCGGACGGTGGAGACCTGTGCACACAGGGCTTGTTTCTGTAATGCAGGGGTTTTCAACAGGTGGTCCCGGGACCTCCAGTGGTCCCTGAGAGGGTTCCAGGTGGTCCCCAGCTAAGTTGTTTAACCAGATGTAACTCTTGAGAGTGTAAAAATGAAACCAAATGGACCCTTGCGGGTCCATTTGGTTTCATTTTTACACTCTCAAGAGTTAAAATATTCATCATCTGAATTAGCCATTTTGGAATGTATGTTTTCCTTGTTTTGTTTCCCAAATCCAGCCTGGAATTGTGGACAAAAGCAAAATAAATCTTTAGTCTGTGGGGCTAAAATTCCCTCAAATGGTGGTCCGTGGCTCAAATACTGAATAAATGGTGGTCCCTGGAGCCAAAAAGGTTGAAAACCCCTGCTGTAATGGAATGCACTACTTACTGCTGCTTTCAGCCATCACATGAGCTTTAAAATATTTTTGTTACTTTTCCCTACAGTTTAATACAGCTTATTCCATGGACCACCACAGTGTAATAGTTTAGTTGTTTCCCTACAGTTTAATACAGCTTATTCCATGGACCACCACAGTGTAATAGTTTAGTTGTTCATGCTGTGTTTATGTTGGTACTGTATAGAGCTGCGCAGTGACGTCACCACCTCTGGTTCCAGAAATGGAATCCTCATTCATTTTTCTCATAGACTTTTTGAAAATGCTTAATAAAAACACGACTGTGCCGCAGACAAAACCAACTCGGGTCGTGGCAAATCATGACAACAAACACAATATGATCATCATGCAATATCTAATTAGCAAGAAGCGGCAGGATACAACACTTTTTGTTTCGTTTTTCATCTTAGATTATTTGATTGTCCCAAAAGATTGTGTGTCATAATGAGTTGTCACAAGCAGAATTAGCTTTGTCCGCGCCGCGGCGTAATCGTCTTCATATAAATTATTTTCTAAAAGTCTATGAGAAAAATGAATGGGGAATCCACTTCTGGAACAGGGGCGGTGACGTCACTGCGCAGGTCTATACTATTAGAACTTGCTTGAAGTCTAAAGGGTTATGCATTATAAGACAGGTGCTTCAGCTTTTTTGGTCTTTAAAGGCATATTTCACTCAAAAAATCTTTTGGTCATTTTATGGTCTACTCAGCCTCATGTGAACACACCAGACAGTTTATAAGTTACTCCTTTCAGTATTTAGATATTTGATGTTCATTTTAGCTGCCCGCCCCCTTCCTATACAAACCCATTAGGCCTATAACTTAAAACTCCATTTTAACCATAATAGATTAATCTAAAACACCCAATCTTTTTTGTTTCTGGTGAGTCCTAATGTGAATGTTAGGAGGACTAATATACCCGCCCTGGTTGCTACCAAATGAATAAAACAAAACAATATATATTTTTTTAAATAAATGAAAACAGTAAATGAGAAAACATGGCCCTATCACGTATAAGGAGGATAATCAGTTACCAGAGAAAAGAAAAAAAAAACTTTGGGTGTTTTTGATTAATATATTATTAGGCTATGGTTAAAATGGAGTTTTAAGTTGTAATGGGTTTGTATAGGAAGTGGATGTGGAAGCTAATATGACCACAAATATCTAAATAGTGAATGTCTTGTTGTGATAAGAGTTAACAATCTCTGTGGGTATTATCATAATATTGCCTCTTGTATAGCATACAGACGTTGAAAAGTAAAGTCTATTATTGTTGCTTATTGCTGTTTTTGTAAATAATTTGGTTGGTCCATTGGATAGAATAGAGCAGTCCATGCATGGTTCCCAAACATTATCAGGTCAAGGACTCCCAAATTGACATTTAGACGTAAGACTACAAATATTCACTTCTATAGTCAAAGTACACAAAGGCATGAAATCAATGGTGGAGGTAAATGGAAAAATGAAATAAAGACGGGGGAAGGTGTGGTCCATGTGTACACTCTCAAGAGGGTCCACTGGAATAATACACTATACAGTAGACCATTTTTTTTTAACTAGTGGTAACTAGTGGGGGATTCCAGGTGGTCCCCAGCTAAATGGGAAGTTGGTTAACCAGGTGTAACTCTGAGAGCATAAAAATGGAACCAAATGTAGGGTCCATTGGTTCATGTTAAAATAAAATATTCATCATGTGAATTATCCCAAGTCTACACAACTAGAGAATGTAGAAGATTAATGGTCATTTTGATCTGTATGTTGGACTGTTTGGTTTCCCCAAATCCAGCCTGGAATTGTGGACAAAAGCAAAATAATTCTTTAGTTTTGGGGTCTGTGGGGCTAAAATGTCATCAAATGGTGGTCCTCTGTGGCTCAAATGCTGAATAAATAGTGGGCCCTGGTATGAAAAGGGTTGAAAACAACTGCAGTAGTCTCATGAATGACAATACTATAAAAGGTTTTGCTGCCATCCTGTGGACACTAACAGACACTGCATGTGTCTGAAGCTGCAGCTGATCAGAGGAATCTAGTGTCAGAGTTGCGACATTGAGGGGTCAGAAACGGAGCTGCTGTTCATGCAGCCTGAAAGAGGGACAAAATGGAGTTGGAAATACATTGTTTTCAACGACCAACGCAAATAAGAGCTGTTTTAGGGCATGTGTGTTTTAAAATATCGTAGAGTATTGCCTAAAGTCTCTGTGATGGTTATGTTGTCGTATTACTATTAGGTGTTGTTTAAGTTGTGCTACAAAACCATCTCAAGATAAAGGGATTTTAGGTCATTAAATCTTCTTTCCATGGGAGTGAACGGAGATGTCGTTACTCTGTCTATACTCTAAGGCTCTGACTCTGACGGACCAATCAGGGACGGCCCTTCACGTGACGTAGTTGAACAGACCGGGTTTAAAAATGGCAGACTGCGCATGCGTAAGGCAGTGTGTTTGGACCATGTGCTGTTGGAGGTGAGTCTAAATGTTTGTTTGAAAAACATTCGCTTTTATTTATTGTTAAGAACATTGTTGTTTAAACTTTTTAGTTGTTATTACCTTTGGATGTTTATTGTGACAGAAGATGGACAACAATGTGTGGAAAAAGTTGTCCTTTTTGAGAAGCAAACAAACACAAACTAAACTAATTGTTTAAACAGTAGCTGTAAAGTACATTATATTAACTAAAGTACTGTGGACCTTATTGTACTTTTATACTCTACAGTTATTTGTAAACTTTAAACTTCTACTCTGGTGATTACAAAACTATGGCAGTCTAGACTGTCATTTACTAATGCACTATACAGCCACACATTGTGAGCTTGTAGATCTACCCGTTTTCAAAAAGGACACACCTCTGTTTAAAAAAGAACATTTTGACCTGAAAAATATCCTACCTGCAAGCATACACTATGAGCTTGTAGATCTGGCCTAATGACTTCAAATTCTAAAGGTATTGTTGGTTTAAATGGCTAATGCTATTGCTAGCTAAAGCTAATGTTGGTGATTCTAATGGCTAAAGCTCCTAATGAGTTAATGCTAACATTTTCAATGGCTAATGCTAATGCTTCCACTAGCTACATGTTAATGTTTTATGCAGATGCTTTGAATGGCTAATGCTAATGTTTTCACTAAAGATATCTAATGTTAAAGGGGAATTCCACCCATTTTCAACATTTTTTCTGAGAGCGTACAAATGCAACCAAATGAACCCTAACGGGTTCATTTGGTTCCATTTGTACGCTCTCAGAAAAAAGAAGTGTCTAAATAAATCCAGTAACATGATGAAAATACATCTTGATGTACGATGTCATCAAGATGTTTCACCATGTTAATGGTTTTCTTCATACCTCCATTTCTTGGGAACATCTAGCTAAATCTAATGTTAATGCTTAGAACCCCAAGGGGCGTTCCTGCTAAATGGGTAAACTGCATTTAAAGGTAGGGGAAGTGATTTGAAATTCATGGTGTAGTACCAGCCTGGTGCACTAGGGCCTCCAAAAGTAGCTACACTATGTGAACCTGCTGCTCGCTCCTGATTGGAGGAGAATTGTGGTGACCTGGGGAACTTTTATTAGCTCCTCTGCTAACGTGGGGGAGGGGGAAACTCCATATGTGGTTTCCACACCTTATAATAGAGCATTTTAACAGAAAAAAATATTTTTTGGGTGATATCTGACAAAAGTGAAATCACTTCCCCTACCTTTAAACCTAGTTCTGGTGTTAAGCATTTTCTAGCTTCAGGTGTTGCAAGCATTAGTGTTGGCTATAGAAATGATTTGGGTTAGCCTGGGATGTCCTGATGCCACTAGCCAAGGCTAACCCGGCTAAACGCCTTAGCTCTTGAAGGCTTTGGATTTGGCTAGAGAAAATTTGCAGTGATACAATCTGTAGGCTATGAAATCTGGAGCTAGAATGTAACGTTGGTTTATGTTATGTTGTTTTATCCTAAGCGAAAACACAAGCTGTACACAATCGGCTGCTGGTGGACAAAAACCAGGATTTTGGAACTTTTATTTCGCTAAATGAACATTTTCAGTTGTGTGGCAGCTGGGTGAAAATGATTCAATGCAAACTAGGATTTTTTTTTTTTTTTTTTTTCTGAGAGTGTACAAATGGACCCGCTAAGATCCATTTGGTTCACATTTGTACACTCTCAGAAAAAAATGAAAATAGGTGGAATTCCCCTATTAATGGGAGGTGTTGCCATGTGTCTCATGCCTCGTTGATGTTGATATTGATCAGAATATTGCTAGTGTATCAGGGCCTTAAGACTAAATGTGTCTTTCTTTGTTCTCTCTCTATCATTACAGATCATGAAGATGTGTTGACGGTTCAGACTCTCCACTGCTGGTGCTGTCTGTCTCTCTGCTCCTGGATCCTGTCTCTCTCTCTGCTCCTGTCTCTCTGCTCCTGGGTCCTGTCTCTCTGCTCCTGCGTCTCGTCTCTTCGCTCCTGGGTGCTGCTAACATTGAAGGTCAGTAATGAACCTTTTAATTCTTGGCTGCTATAAGTGAGCTACATGCTACCATACCGTAGGCGGTCATTCACAGTGTATCGTTAACAAGTCATTTGCGTGTATAATGCCAGTGCTGTGATTCTTCTGGAGCCGTGTGATTTAAATCATCGTTTAACTATAATTTCTCAGTAAAACTTAAGTCATATCCACATCACATCTGTACATTCTGTTCTAGTGAAACACTAGAATCTCACAGGATAAACTCAGTACAGAACTGTTTACCCTGTGAGGTTCTAGTCGTGTTTCCATTCTTTGCTTTTAATTTTTTTTTTTTTTTTTTTTTTTTTTTTTTTTTTTTTTTTTTGTCTCCGACTCATTGATCGCATTTCGCTTTTTTATTTTATTAAACGTCTTCCTACTTTCCTATCCTACTGCCCTAGTTCTCCACTAGTGGTCTTGTGTGTACAGATGTGATTTCTGTCTGGTATCATTATGGTAGCATGTAGTCCTGCTTAACTAACAGAGGAAGGAAATGATGGCTGCTGTGTCATTTGCTTCCTTGGTTAGTGAAGGTGAGTGAAGTAGTTTATTATCATTTATCTGTCAGGCAGAAACCTTGTATATCCATAGTTCAACCTTTTATTGGTCATACAGTGTTCACACACTGAAGTACCAAATGGTTGACTTACATCATTAATTGAATATTTTATTTGTTTTTCCTTGTCCAGAAAAGTAACTGTTTGCGATGTACAAGGTTTCTACCCTGACCTTCATCTTTTCTCCTCTTTATTCTTTGCTTTTAATAAAGTTATTTGTTTGTGTTTTGTCTCAGACTCTGTTGATCGCAATTTTATTTATTCGCTTTTTTATTAATTTCTTCCATCTTCTTGGCTGTCACTAATGGTTGTGGTGCGTGAATCGGGTTGCGTTTTTATTTTTTTGCGTTGCGTCTTTTACCGGTAGAATGTCACTATCACTGAGTTCACATCAGACATGAACTCAGGCCCGGTGTCTGATGTGCATTCATGGGATTATTTTAAAGCCATTGCAGACGGTTTGTTGTTCACGTCGGTCGACAGCATCTTCATTAGGGCGTTTTACCGCCATTAAAGGGGAATTTCTCTCATCTTTTCTCTCTTCCTTGCTTTAATAAAGTTATTTGTTTTGTCTCAGACTCTTTTGATCGAATTTTATTTTCACATTTTAGTAATTTCTTTCCTCTTGCCTATCACTCTAGCTCTTCACTAACATTGTATATTAATGATATATAATGTTGGAAATGAGTGGAATTCCCCTTTAAGATTTAATAGGAAGTGATGTAGCTGCGTCGTTTGTGCCAATTGTCTTTTCTTGTATGTTGTCTATATCTAATGTTCATAGTGTTGAGCATCATTTTGGGTTGCATTATGTTTGGTAATTGGCGTTATCTGGAATTTTTGGGACAACTGGCTTTGGAAAAAATACTCTTTCCACAAAATGAACATTAAGGCAAACTGCTTGGACAGAGACCAAGGAAATGTATGCATTTTGTTTGTGTTCATGGAGAACTCTAAAGTGCTTTAAGTGAAAAGTGCAGCAGCAAACATCTAGGTAATAAGACCATTGTCAGTGCTATATAATCATCTAATTTGTGAGTAAAGCTTCAACCATGTAATCCCACTTCACATATGAACACAGGCCCGGTATGTGAAGTGTGCTTATGTGGTTTGTATTATTTCACATTTGTAAGGATTCATGTTGACCAACATCCCATAATAAACACAGGGTTAGGTTAGGGTTAGGTATGTGGTGTTGGTTGATGTGTCTCTTTATAATGAGAGTTAATTTATATGCTGCCACTTGCAGCTAAAACTTTATTGTTCAGCGACGTATTGGCCATGGTTCTATGACCCAAAACGTTTCCTTCTGCACTATTCACTTTTTGCACTTTGCAGCACTTTATGAACATGAAGGAAATCCATATATTGTCTTGGTTTATGTCTGAGGAGTCTTCCTTAAGGTATTTGTAGATCGGCTATCATTCATGGTCTGTTAATGATTCTATTGTCTTGTGGATATTAAGGACCTTCCAAGGCTTGCCTTGGGAGGTCGGCAAGGAGAAGTATTTAGCTAATTTGAATATATGACATTTGTTTACCATTGACTATGTAAATTACAACCAAACCATATGGCACTGGTGTGGACTTCTGGTTTACCGGAACGGGGTTCAATTCCCTGAAGTGCCCTGCTCAAAGTGTTGTATTTACATGATCTATTTTCAACTCATTGTGTTTTCAACCACTGGGTTTACAGTTTGGTAAACCCATAGGTCCTAAACCTCTAATGGATCAGATTAGCTCATTATTACACCCTTTATTGGTGAAACCCTGTGATCACGTAAAAAATCTGGGTGTGATCCTTCACGATGAGCTTTCCTTTGGGAAGCACATCTCTTCCATTACAAAGTCCGCTTTTTATCATCTTAGAAATATATCCAAGGTTAGAGGCCTCCTGTCTCTCTCTGACTGTGAGAAACTGGTCCATGCTTTTATTTCTAGTAGGTTGGATTACTGCAATGTACTTTATTCAGGAGTAACCAAACAGTTGGTACAGAAACTCCAGCTTGTCCAAAATGCTGCTGCGAGAGTTCTTACTAGAACTAAGAAGTTTGATCACATCACACCGGTTTTGCATTCCCTTCATTGGCTCCCTGTAAAACAGAGAATTGATTTTAAAGTACTTCTTGTTTTTAAATCTATAAATGGCATAGCTCCCTCCTACATATCTGACATGCTTGTCCCATACGCCCCTTCTAGATCCCTTCGATCCTCTGACAAAGGTCTCCTCACCATTAGAAGGGTTAACTCAAAATCTGGTTCTGGTGCATTTAGCCACTATGCTCCCACACTCTGGAACTCTCTGCCCACTGACATAAGGTCTTCTACCACACTTGCCCTGTTCAAAAGCAAACTTAAAACCTACCTCTTCTCTGCTGCCTTCAGCTAGCTTGTTAATGTTTTTGTTTGCATTCTCCTGTTATTTTATACATCTTATTCATGATATGTTTGTTTATAATCACCTTGCTTTGTTTTATTTTTCTTGTAAAGCACATTGAGTCCTTGCTTGTCATGTGAAATGTGCTATATAAATAGACTTGACTACAGTTTGTACTGCCTAGTTTTAACAGACCGGCAAATTGGATTATTTTTTTCCTTTTTCCCCACACACCTGAGGTCTGTATAAAAAAATAAATGACTTGTGATTGGAGTCAAATAGATTTTTTTTCCAGTATTACTTTTAAA
>CM076969.1:0-24912 GCA_039105355.1 Benthosema pterotum | reverse complement strand
GAGAAGTAGAAGAGTGGAGAAGGCAGAGAAAGAGAGCCAGAAGAGTGGAGAAAGCAGAAGAGAAGAGAAGAGAAGAGAGACAGAGAAGAGAAGAGTGGAGAAGAGAAAGAGAAGAAGAGGGAGAAGAGAAGAGAAGAGAAGAAGAAAGGATAGCTAGAAGAGAAGAGAAGAGAAGCGAAGGAAGCAGAAAAGAAGTGTCGAGAATAGAAGAGAAAAGAAAAGAAAAGAAAAGAAAAGAAAGAGACGAGAAAAGAAGCAGAAGAGTGAAGGAGAAGAGGGAAGAGAAGAGAAAAGAAGAGAAAGAGAAGAGAAAGAGAAGAGAAGAGAAGAGATGGCGAAGAGAGAGAAGAGAAGCGAAGCGACAGGAAGAGAAGAGAAGAGAAGGAAGAGTGGAGAAGAGAAGAGTGGGAGAAGAGAAGAGAAGAGAGAAAAGCAGAGAAGAGTGGAGAAGAGAAGAGAGTTGAGAAGAGAAGCGAAGAGAAGAGAAGCGAAGGAAGAGCAAGAGAAGAGAAGAGAAGAGTTGAGAAGAATGAGAGAAGAGAAGAGAACAGCAAGAAGATAAAGAAAAGAAGAGAAGAGAAGAGAAGAAGAAGACGAAGAGAAGAGAAGAGAAAAGAAAGACCTCCTCTCCCTAATTCTCCCCCCCCTTCCCCTCCCTCCCTCCCTCTCCCCTCCCCTTCCCCTCCTCCTCCTCTATTCTCCTCTCCTTCTCCTCTCCTCTCCTCTCCTCTCCTCTCCTCTCCTCTCCTCTCCTTTCCTCTCCTCTCCTCTATTCTCCTCTCCTCCTCTCTCCTCTCCTCTCCTCTCCTCTCCTCTCACTCTCCTCTATTCTCCTTCCTCTCCTCTCCCCTCCTTCCTCTATTCTCCTCTCCTCTATTCTCCTTCCTCTCCTCTCCCTCCTCCTCTCCTCCTCCTCTCCTCTCCTCTCCCATCCTCTCTCTCCTCTCCTCTTCCTCTCTCTCCTCCCTCCTCTCCTCTCCTAACTGCAGACGGTGATCAGGTTTTCCTCTCCACCGCGGTGTTCCTGTTGCCTCCTCCGGCCTGCGCAGCAGAGGCAAGCCGGAGCCGAGCGTCTCCATGGCCGCCGTTCCTCTCTGCTTCCCCGGGGGACGGTGGTCGTGTTGGTGTTGATGGTAGTGGTGATGGTGGTGATAGTGGTAGCGGTGGTGTACAGACCAGACCAGTGTGATGTAAGACTCTTATTTACGCAGCGATGCTGCTCTCCCCGGCGAACACACGTCACATACGCACACAGCGCATCGAGATCGGATCCACAGCCGTCTAGTAGAAGAGCTGCGACATTGAGGGGGTCAGAAAACGGAGCGCTCGAGCTGCAGTTCATACATGCAGCCTAAACAGGGACAAACTGGAGTTGGAAATGCATCGTTTTCAACGAGGGGCGGCGCAAATAAGAGCTGTTTTATGGCATGTTTTCAACGTGTCAGCGCGGTATTGCACAGTAACACAACAGCTAAACTAAGACCATTAAAGCTGAGGCTTTTGCCCTGAGTCCACTGCATTTCTGCCTACTTCAGGTCCAGTACTTGTCCCTATTCGTTGTCCGATTTATCTATTCAAGTCGCCATCGGACTGCCCTGATGAAGTGGACGGAGTTGTCGTAACGGCTCTGATCTGTGTGTGTGTGGGTGTGGAAGGAATCTCCCGTGTGGATGAACTGCAGCCAATGCGGAGGCAGGAAGCGCGCACACGTGACGAGACTGTGACGCACGGGCACACGCGCGCGCGCGCGCACACACACACACACACACACACACACCAACACACACACTCACACACACACACACACACACACACACACACACACACACACACACTCCACTGTGATTTGCTGCTTCTGGCTTCTCACAGCAGTAATTATTTTGTATTTCTCTCTGAATGTCTTGATGAAATGAACAAATTAAGTGGACCCTGTTGTAAACAACTGTATTCTAGAACTAGTGTGTCCCAATCACATGTTTCCCCCAAGATAGTTAAATCTGCAAGTGTTATCAGTTTTGTTGCAGTCTGTACTGTAGGCTACTTTAGTGCAGTGGTTTTCAGTGATTCCAGGTGGTCCCCAGCTAAATCACAGTTGGTAACCAAATGGACCCTATAGATCTCTGGATATATAGGCTATCTTTGGGATTGATTGTAAAAATCAATCCAAATGAGTTAAATTATATTTAAACGTCTGAATTACTTTTTGAAGAATCTGCACAATTAGAAAATGTAGAAGAATTGTTATTTTGACCGTCTGGCCAGTTTATCTGCTACATTTTGGACAAAAACTCCTTAGATTTGGGTCTGAATGGTCCTCCTCCTCTGTAACTAAAATGCAGAATAAATAGTGGACCTTGGTATGGAAAAGGTTGGGATTATGGGATATGTTTTTTTGCCTTTGCAAAATGAAATAGGCTAATATAGGCTACGCAGACAGATGAATGAATGAATGAATGAATTCAAGAACTAATATTAACTGTCTGTGAGTAGGCTACTGGAAGCAACATTGAAGTGTTTGCACTCATTTACAATTAGGGACCAGCGTAATGTTCAATTCATCAAAACAATTACATAGGCCTACATATAAAATAAATATTTTATAACGATCAGTGCACTGAGCTCTGGTGCTGCTCCGCCATCTAGCGGCGACGTCCTAGAACAACTGGAAGGAGTGCAGGTGAGTCGTTTTTACTAACAGAAGTTTTTGTTGTTGTTTTCCAACCAAGGTTCATGTTCCTTGAGAGAGTGAAACATGAAACCATTCATCCATCTATCCATCTATCCATCTATCTATCTATCTATCTATCTATCTATCTATCTATCTATCTATCTATCCATCCATCCATCTATCTATCTATCTATCTATCTATCTATCTATCTATCTATCTATCTATCTAATTAATTTGTTCATTCATTAATTTATTCATAGAAACTTTAATGTGTGTTGGCGAATTGATTCAGTTTACTGGTCCAAAGACCAGAGCAATCCAGACCACTTCCGCTGAGCCAATCACATCCTTGAGAGGCAGTGGTTTGGCCCCGCCCCCTGTGGGCGCACTGTACTGTGTCAGCATAAAGAGCCATTTAATGTCAGAGTGGCGACATTGAGGGGTCAGAAACTGAGCGCTCGAACCGCTGTTCATGCAGCCTGAATAGGGACAAAGCTGGAGTTGGAAATACATTGTTTTCAACGAGGGCGGCGCAAAGAGGTATTTTACTGTTCTACTACTGTTTTAAAGTAGTAGAGTAAGGAGTCTAAAGATAAAGACTCTTGCCTGAGGTCCACTGCATTCTCAGGTGCAGGACTTGTCCCTATTTGTTGTCCCCTGCACTGTCTCTATTCAAGTCCAAGTAGAAGAGCCGCCATTGGACTGACACCCATGAAGTGGACTGAGTTGTCGTAACTCTAGTCTGTACTCTATGGCTCTGTCAGCATATAACAGTGCAACCCGAACCTTGAATTCAACCGACCCGTCCACAGAAACACTACACCACTGCACTTTGATGCTGCTGCTGCTGCTGCTGCTGCTGAGCTGCCGACAATAATGACTCTCCAGGTAACGTAATATTATAATAATTATACTGATATGAACTCTTATTACTTTAATATTATCCTCGATCGTTGTTCGTTCTTCTGAGATCTGATAGGATCACTGTATGCACGAGCCATTATGGCATGAAAGAATGTCTGATCAGTCGTTATTAGGCCGTTATAATTGCTTTTTTGTGTGCATCAGCTGTTTTATGAATGCTGTCGTATATGGGCTGCAGAACTGGGCCCTGCATGTGCTATGGGCGGGTGGATGAATGGATGGATGGGTGGGTAGTATTCGGTGGTGTAGGCTTCTGTATATAGTGTATATTAGCTCTGGTCCATAGCTCCACTCTGATTCTATGAGCTATAGACCAGAGCTATAATTACATAGGGAGAACTGCATGAGCCTCCTGTTAAACTATATGATATAAAAAGATGAATATTATGGCATTCATATAAAAAGATGAATATTATGGCCTGCATCTTTTTTTCTCTTTTTTGCAGCTTTCCTCCTCGATGTTATTCTATGATCATTATTAAAAAACTTCATTGTGTGATTGTATGTAGTCTTCTTGCGGTACCATCTGAACAGATGTGTTACTTGAATTATTATTATTATTATTTTTTTTTACGTAAACACATCGTTTTAGAGGTGGTTTTAAAACTATAGACAGAGAGAGAGTCCATATCGTGAGAATTGCTCCTGAGGTCGGGGCAGCTCGCTTGCCTCTGTATGACGTCATCCATTCATTTCACCATTGAATGGGTGAATGTGGATCTGTAGAGGAATCAGGGACGGATGTAACATGTCCCATTTGGGGGGGGGGGGGGGGGGCAAGAGAACATGTTGGAGGGGCAAGAGAAAATGGTATGGGGGCGGCTCCCATACCATTTTCAGTTACAGGACTTTTATTAGTCAAGTAGCAACAGACACGCAGCATGCATAAAGCTAAATAGACTAGTGGGATTTGTGATAAAAGTGATTGTTAGAGGCATTTGGGGGTAAAAGTGGGGAACCAGTCCATTTTACACAATTCAAGGGTGCTGAATCCGAAAAAAATGGTTCCAAGCAAAATTTTGAGTCCTTACCCCAAATCCAAGATTTTGGGGGGTAAACAAAGGTTTTTTAGACATAACTTGAAATGCATTGATTTTACGCCCCATAAGTGTATTGAACGTTAATATAAAGTTGGGCATTACGGACAATTTGGTACCAACGGTACCGCTACGGTTCTTGAGATACAGCATTTAGGTACTTTCACCGATTGAGGAGAGCAGGACATCTGTAACACTGATTCTTAAGTCCACCAAATGGTGATACAGGCGTGAAAATTGGTACAACACTCCTCAAACCCAACTATTTCCAAAAGTACTGCATGTCCTGCAAAATTCCAAGATGGCAGCCACCAAAATCCAAGATGTCCGTCCAAAAATGTGGTTTTTCATTAATAACTCAAATACGAAGATGTTAAGCCCCATACACGTATTGAACGTTAATATAAAGTTGGGCATTACGGACATTTTGATACCACATACATGTCTGTATGTACTACGGTTCTTGAGTTACAGCATATAGGTAGTGATGAGGAACCATAATGGTAACATTTTGGCACGTTTGACTCTTTTACTCAAAGATCCCTTTATCATCATGTCAACCATTTTCAGGAAACGGACCTACATGTGTCGCTATCATAAACCACTTCAAGTTTTTTAATTGATGAAACGGGTCGGGAGTTATTAAACCGAACGTGAATGCTGTTTCAGTGTTAAATTTGCTGCGTATATTTTGCAAAGATAAGCCACCCAAAATGTCTGTCTGTGCATCATCACACTGAGTCTGTCCTTCACAATAAGAGTAAATGTGAACCGGACGCACCAAGTGTAGCATGTGTCATACAGTAATGGTATAATATGCTAATAAGTGTAATAGTGTAATAGGCTAATACGTGCAATAGCATAATATATGTACAATATGGTAATAGTGTAATATGCAAAAGTGTCATAGGATAATATATGTAATAGTGTAATATATGTGCATTAGGATAATAGTGTAATATATGCAATAGTGTAATAGGGATAATAGTGTAATATATGTGCATTAGGATAATAGTGTATTATATACAATAATGTCATAGTGTAATAAGTACAGTAGGCTAATATGTGTAATAGTGTAGTACATGGAATAATGTCATAGGCTAATATGTGTAATAGTGAAATACATGTGCATTAGGGTGATAGTGTAATATATGCAATAGTGTAATAGGGCTAATAATGTAATATACGTGCAACAGGCTAATAGTGTATTATACACAATAGTGTCATAGTGAAATAAGTACAGTAGGCTAATAAGTGTAATTGTGTAATATATGCAATATGGTATAGTGTAATAGGGTAATACGTGTAATAATGTTGTGGTGTAATATGTGTAATATGTGTAATAGGCGGATAAGTGCAATAGTGTAATATATGTACAATAGGGTAATGTTGTAATATATGTAATTGTGTTCTAGAGCAATATGTGTAATAGTGTAATTAAACTATACCACTATTGCATATATTACAACATTACCCTAATGCACAAATATTGCACTATTACACATATTACACTATGATTAGCCTACTGTACTTATTACAATATGACATTGTAGATAATACACTATTAGCCTATTGCACATATATTACACTATTACACTATTGCATATATTACACTATCACCCTAATGCACATGCATTGCACTATTACACATATTAGCTTATGACACTATTCCATGTATTACACTATTACACATATTAGCCTACTGTACTTATTACACTATGACATTATTGTATATGAATACACTATTAGCCTATTGCACATATATTACACTATTACACTATTAGCCCTATTACACTATTGCATATATTGCACTTTCACCCCAATGCACATGTATTGCACTATTATAGCCTATGACACTATTCCATCTATTACACTATTACACATATTAGCCTGCTGTACTTAATACACTATGGTGTTATTGTATATAATACACTGTTAGCCTATTGCACATATATTACACTATTACACTATTAGCCCTATTACACTATTGCATATATTACACTTTCACCCCAATGCACATGTATTGCACTATTACACATATTAGCCTATGACACTATTCCATGTATTACACTATTAACATATTAGCCTACTGTACTTATTACGCTATGACGTTATTGTATATAATACACTATTAGCCTATTGCACATATATTACACTATTGCACTATTACACTATTGGCCTATTGTACAAATATTATGCTATTACACGTATTAGCCTGTTAACCTATTACACAGTATGCTTACTTACAGCATATTATTCCATTACTATATGGCACATGCTACACTTGGTGCGTCCGGTTCACATGTACTCTTATTGTGAAGGACAGCCTCAGTGTGATGCACAGACAGACATTTCTGGGTGGCTTATCTTTGCAAAATATACGCAGCAAATTTAACACTAAAACAGCATTCACGTTCGGTTTTAATAACTCCCGACCCGTTTCATCAATTAAAAAACTTGAAGTGGTTTATGATAGCGGACAGATGTAGGTCCATTTCCTGAAAATGGTTGACATGATGATAAAGGGATCTTTGAGTAAAAGAGTCAAACGTGCCAAAATGTTACCATTATGGTTCCTCATCACTACCGATATGTTGTTAACTCAAGAACCGTACTACATACAGACATGTACTTGGTATCAAAATGTCCGTAATGCCCAACTTTATATTAATGTTCAATACATGTATGGGGCTTAAAATCTTCATATTTCGAGTTATTAATGAAAAAAACACATTTTTGGACGGACATCTTGGATTTTGGTGGCTGCCATCTTGGAATTTTGCAGGACACGCAGTACTTTTGGAAATAGTTGGGTTTGAGGTGTGTGTGTACCAATTTTCACGCTGTATCACCATTTGGTGGACTTAAGAATCAGTGTTACAGATGTCCTGCTCTCCTCAATCTGTGAAAGTACCTAAATGCTGTATCTCAAGAACCGTAGGAGGTACTGACATGTACTTGGTACCAAATCGTCCATAATGCCCACTTTATATTAACGTTCAATACACTTATGGGGCGTAAAATCAATGCATTTCAAGTTATGTCTGAAAAACCTTTGGTTACCCCCAAAATCTTGGATTTGGGGGGTAAGGACTCAAAATTTTGCTTGGGAACCATTTTTTTTGGATTCAGCACCCTTGAATTGTGTTAAAATGGACTGGTTCCCCACTTTTACCCCAAAATGCCCCTAACCTCTTATAGGAGGCCTTTTTTCTGAAATCCACCAGACTAAAAGGTCTGACTGAGAGAGTTTTCTGTTTTCAATGATGAAATGCTGTTGGTTTAGTGGTGACACAGCTGTAGTTAGTTAGTAGCAGTAGTAGGGTTTCACAGCATTTTAAATATAAGCACTTTATTTGAAATATCTTGGGTTGTTTTGCATGGCATCGTGTTTGGGGCGAGGGGGGGCAGACTGGGTATTTAGGCGGCATTTGGTTTCATTTATACGCTCTCAAAGAGTTACATCTGATTAACCAACTTTTTTTCAGTTTTAGACTGTTTTGTTGGCAAAATCCAGCCTGGAATTGTGGACAAAACCAAACGAATTCTCTAGTTTTAGGTCTTTGGGGCTAAAATGTATGTCAAAATGGTGGTCCTCCGTGGCTCAAATGCTGAACAAATGGTGGTCCCTGGAGTTTAAAAGGAGTTGAAACACCCTGCCCCAGATAGAGCAGGGCTGTGTAGAGCTCATTATGCATTATGGAACACAGAGCCAGTCTCAGCTCTGAGCTGAATAATAACAGACTATTGTGTGTTGGTGTAATGTGGGATAAAGGCCTGCTGGGCCAGGGCGGATATAACATTTAACCAATGGGGGGGCAGGCGGAAATGGTGTGAGTGTGATTTCATCGCCCGTGGCCCATACCATTTTCAGTTACAGAATGAATGAATTAATGATTTTTTTATTGGCAGAGATGAGAGTTACAGTACAAGTCAAGTCCACACTGCTACAAAACTGATAACAGCTTGGAGAATTACAGTACAATTCAAGTACAACTACATCAAATCTGACAGAGCTGATTGGACACACTAGTTAAGCATACACTTGTTTACAATAGTGGCCAACTTGTTCATTTCATTAAGGCATTCAAATACAACAAAACAACTACTTCAGTGAAGTCAGGACTTTTATTAGTCAAGTTAAAGCAGGGTTTTCAACATTTTTCATCCCAGGGACCACATTTATTCAGCATTTGAGTCACGGACCACCATTTGAGGACATTTTAGCCCCACATAACCCCCAAAACTAAAGATTTCCTTTGCTCCTGTAATCTGTCCATTAATCTTCTAGTTGTGTAGGTTAGGACTAATTCACATGATGAATATTTTAACTCTTGAGAGTGTAAAAATGAAACCAAACCATTTGGTTTCATTTGTACGTTCTCAAGAGTTACATCTGGTTAAACAACTTAGCTGGGGACCACCTGGAACCCTCTCAGGGACCACTGGTGGTCCCCGGACCACCTGTTGAAAACCCCTGAAGTTAAAGCATCAATAATAACATCAGTTGTTGTTGAAGTTGCAACAGACACGCAGCATGCATAAAGCTAAAGGTCTGACTCAGAGAGTTTTCTGTTTTCAATGATGAAATGCTGTTGGTTTAGTGGTGACACAGCTGTAGTTAGTTAGTAGCAGTAGTAGTGTTTCACATATTTTTTTTTAAATATAAGCACTTTAATTTGAAATATCTTGGTTTGTTTTGCTTGCCATCGTGTTTGGTGGGGCAGACTGGACCCCCCCCCCTTCGCACCCCCATACCCATGCCTAGATCCGCCCTGGTCTGGATTGGAGTCTCTCTCAGGCTCCAGTTTACCATGTCTGTGCGTGTGCGTGTGTGCGCGCGCGCGTGTGTGTGTTGTGTGTGTGTGTGTGTGTGTGTGTGTGTGTGTGTGTGTGTGTGTGTGTGTGTGCGCGTGTGTTTGTGTGTGCGCGTGTGTGTGTGTGCGCGTGCATGCGTGCGTTCGTGCATGCGTGTGTGTCTCCTATACAGACAGAATTTGAGCAGATAGCAGAGGATGTGAAGAACGTGAAGAGCAGACCTTCAGACCAGGAACTGTTGGACATGTATGGACTGTACAAACAGGCCAACGTGGGAGACATTGACATCGGTACGGTTAGAATATATAATACATTAACTACATGTATGGACTGTACAAACAGACCAACGTGGGAGACATTAATACTGGTACAGTTATAATATATAATACATTAACTACATGTATGGACTGTACAAACAGGCCAACGTTGGGAGACATTGACATCGGTACGGTTAGGAATATATATACATTATCTCAGGGGCGGATCTAGGCATCAAACCCCAAGGCCCCAGAGCTGATTTGCTGCCATGCAAATCAGCCCCCCAAACATGACGATGAAAAAAAAAAAGATATTTCAGTGCTTATATTTACAAGTATTTGAAACACTACTGAAAAAATTTTCTTCTGCCCCCCAAATTGGGAAATGTTACATCCACCCTGCATTAACTACATGTATGGACTAATTAATACTGGTACAGTTACAGTTATAATATCTAATACATTAACTACAGTTATAATATCTAATACATTAACTACAGTTATAATATCTAATACATTAACTACAGTTTAATATCTAATACATTAAACTATAGTTATAATATCTAATACATTAACTATAGTTTTAATATATAATACAGTAACTACAGTTATAATACATTTAACTACAGTTATAATATCTAATACATTAATTACAGTTATAATATCTAATACATTAATTACAGTTATAATATCTAATACATTAACTATAGTTATAATATATAATACATTAACTACAGTTTATAATTCCTAATACATTAACTACAGTTATAATATATAATACATTAACTATAGTTATTATATTGGTATAGCTATAATATCTAATACATTAACTAGTCATTAATATTGGTACAGTTATTAATGCATTAAAAACTAGTCATTAATATTAATAGAGTTTTATTATAATACATTGAAATAGTCATTAATATTGGTACAGTTCACATCTAAAGTCATGTTGCTGTGTGTGTGTGTGTGCGTGTGTGTGTGGCGTGTGTGTGCGTGTGTGTGTGTGTGTGTGTGTGTGTGTGTGTGTGTGTTGTGGTGTGTGTGTGTGTGTGTGTGTGTGTGTGTGTGTGTGTGTGTGTGTGTGTGTGTGTGTTGTGTGTGTGTGTGGTTGACAGATAAACCAGGAATGATGGACCTGAAGGGTAAAGCCAAGTGGGAGTCCTGGAACTCCAGGAAAGGTACAAATACAACCACACAAATCTACACATATCTACAGGAAAGGTATAAATATAACCACACAAATCTACACATATCTACAGGAAAGGTATAAATATAACCACACAAATCTACACATATCTACAGGAAAGGTATAAATATAACCACACAAATCTACACATATCTACAGGGGTGTAGTTGAGGGGGGACGTGGGGGGACAGCGTCCCCCCCACTTCTCTCACATCTAAAATATTTTTTGGGCAAACGTAGGCCTATGTTTTTTTTTTGTCTTGAGATGTTGTGTGGACATGGTAAAAAAAAAAAAGTTCCCCCATTCTGTGTTGTCTGTCCTAGAAATGGAGGTCTGAAAAAAGTCATTAGCACGGTGAAATACATCTTGATGACATCATCAAGATGTGTTTCACATGTTAATGAGTTCCCTTTTTCTGAGAGTGTACGAATGTGAACCAAATGGACCCTAGCGGGTCCATTTGGTTCACATTCGTACACTCTCAGAAAAAAGTGGAGTTCCCCTTTTAAGAACTTATTAGGTTTACATTTTTTGTGGCTCCAGGCAGATTTTGAATTTAATTTTTGGTCGAAAATGGCTCTTTCAACACCATGGGTTGCCGACCCCTGCACTATCACATTGTTAAATGACATTGTGTTGCCTCTTAATGGTGAAGGGCTACTGTGTGGCACTGTGATAGTGCAGCTGCAGTGTGATGTGTTGTGAGTGTACATACAATGGGTGCAATTCTCAATCTCTGTGGTGTAGCAGGTATGGTGTAAGTCTTCTCATTGGCTGCATGGCAGCAAATCAGGTCTGGGGCCTTGGGGTAGGCCGAAAGCCTATACCACCAGCCCTGGACCTGAGCTTACCAAATAATTACCCAGAATAATTAAAACCTGCAAGTCAAAAGGTCCAGAAATCACCTGACCCCCCAATTAAAAATGTTACTGTATTCCCTGCTTTGTTCACCATGAGTTGAAGCTCTTGATGACTGGTTTTAATTATTATGGATAATTATTTGGTAGTCCCAGGCCCAGGCCTGGTGGTATAGGCTTTCGGGCCTACCCCAAGGCCCCAGACCTGATTTGCTGCCTGCAGCCAATGAGAGGACTTACACCATACCTGCTACACCACAGCGATCGGGAATTGCACCCAATGACTGTACATATAATGACTTGTGTTTAAATTCGATGCCTGTTTTTTTTTTTTTTTTTTTTTTTTTTTTGCTTTGTTTTTTGCTTTCATCATTGAACAGTGATTATGACATCATCATCAGCCCAATATCCTCAATGTGTAAACTCTGTCTGATGAACACAAACACATTTTAAAATATATATCTAATAATAATAGGACTAATATTGTATTCTGTTGTTGTGTTACAGGGATGTCCAAAGAAGATGCCATGGACATCCTACATCACTCTGGCTAAGGAAGCCATCGCCAAATATGGGCAATGATGAACGAAGACAACGAGCTAACGCTAACGCTAACAGTTTGTTTTAACAGCAGGAGAACAGCGGCGAGCGACGCGTGAATTTCATTGGCTAAAGCCTAACCGGCTGCTATCGCTGGACGATGTCATTTTTAGATTTTTATTTATTTTTCCGGGGTGACATTCCTTCGCCACCGTATTTACGCCTCTCAGTACTGTAACGCGATTTGATGTTCTAAGCACTTTAGCTATTGAAAAATATCAGATCTACAAGCTCATAGCGCGCCACCAAGTGGCGCGCTGTGAGCTTGTAGGTCTGATATTTTGTTTTTAAAATCGTGTGAAAAATGTGGCGTAAATCTTAGAATGCATTGTTTCAGAAGCAACATTTTTAACCCAAAAAACTTGTGGGATCCTATAGAACATGTTTGCAGATAATTCCAGTGGTCCTTGGCATGAAATATGTTCATCACTGACACAGACAAGAACTTAGATTTGTTTTGGAAAATTTTAAATCTAGCGTCAGAAAATAGGATCTAGCATCAAGAACTAGAATCTAGTGTAGAAAAAAACTAGAATGTAGTGTCGAAAACTAGAATCTAGCATCAGAAATGAGAATCTAATGCCCTGAACTTGAAACTAGCAGCAGAAACTAGAATCTAGAGTTGGAGACTAGAATCTGGTGTCGAGAACTAGAATCAAGAATCTGAAACTAGAATCTAGCGCCTGCAACATTCTAGTCACAAACTAGCTCTGGTCCAGAGCTCACTGCTTCTGAGTCTGACTAGCATTGAAACTCTGCTATTCTCCGTGCAATCTGCCATTACTCCAGCGACCAGCCTCTCTTCTCTAGTGGATATATAAAGAACGTTTTACCTACTCACCAAAACAAACACGTCTTGTGTCATTAGAAAGCCTACTTACCTTAGTGGAAACACTCTGAGCCCCCCACCACACGGATAAAATTGACTTTATGGCCAGAATGCAATCGTTTTTCGCCGAAGGAAAAATATTTCCTATGGAAGTTTTCTCTTGGCAATATCGGTAGAGGGCGCAAATCCTGGTTGTTTCCTGGTGAAAAAAAGTAGGCTTTCTAATGACACAAGCCGTGTTTTATTTTGAGTAGGTAAAACGTTTTTTATATATCCACTTCAGAAGAGAGGCTGGTCGGGGTGCAGTAATGGCCGATTGCACGGAGAGGAGCAGAGCTCCAATGCTAGTCAGACTAGCATTGGAGCAGCAGTGGAGCTCTGGACCAGAGCTATAGTCACAAACTAGAATGTAACATCAAAACTAGAATCTATCATCAGAAACTAGAATCTAGTCAGTACAGAATCCATTAAACTATGTCCTGTATGCCTGTCTCTAGCCCCAGTAGTCACCACTAGTCTCCTATAGATAAATAATAATGCACTTTGGGACATTGTTCTGGGCTGGCTGTCGTCTCTGCTGTTTAAAATGCACTGTAAATCTTAAATATAGCAATAAATAACTATTTCATGGTTTTCCTATTATCTAACAGAGCTAATTGAACAATTCCATTGTGCACTATACTATTATGAAATTATTGAGATCACCATTGACCTTTGTCTTTGACATTTATTTCTATTTTAATGAGTTCTGAGTTAGTTTGGATGCTCAATGTGTAGTTTGAATTATTATTGTTATTACCCTCATTATTATTATTGTTATTATTTACTGTAATGTTAATGTATTTGGATTAAATAATAAACTGGACAGGAGCACATCAGTATCGCCTTATAGCTTTTAGAACTTTGAGAACCATATATATATATATATATATATATATATATATATATATTATATATATATATATATATATATATATATATATATATATATATATATATATATAATATATATATATATATATATATATATATATAAAGTTGATAAACTTGTATATCTGCTATTTCTCAACAGCTAAAGTTGAAACATCTACTAAAGGGCTTTTCCTGTCCTGCATTATCAATAATGCAATATATAAATACTGTCAGCTGTTTAATTTGTCCAGAATTCTAAATTTACAGGAGTAAGAGCACAAAAACTACACACTATGCACAATGTACTGTTTTGAGGTTCCAAATGTCCAGTGAATGAGTTTATATTTGCTTTTTTTTTTTTTTTTTTTTTTTTTTAATAATAGGTGTTTTCAATGAATCTAATCTGGTTTAAAAGTGTAGTTTGATGTTACACTGAGTTTGTATACAGGACTGCTGTCTGATCATATGAACTTCAAACATCTAAAATTCTAAATACTGAATAAAAAGCAACTTGAAAACTGTCTGTTCATTCATTCATTCATTCAGTGCAGTGGTTTTGGGAAGGTTGGTTAATAAAAACGTACAGTTGTTTATAGTGTGATCCACTGGCTGTTTTAAACACAATAATACTATATACTAGTAGACAGTGATGAAGTGGCTGTGTTCATTATTAGGATGTTTCAGGAGAAAAGAGCTCAACTGCATTTTGGAGGTTTTTTTTTTATTGCTATCGAACAGCCCTTACTACAATATTGAACCAATGGGATGTATTAAAAACGTTTGTTTTTTGTTTTCTATTTGTTCATGTTTTAGGTTATTAGAGAAATAAAAATGGACGTTATTTTTCTCATTCATGCGATCATCAGGTTGTGTTTCACCATGTTGATTTTCTTTTGGGACTTTTTTTTTATGAGAGACGTATAAATGGAACCAAATGGACCCAATTACAATTTCTCAAAATGTATATAGGCTTACTTTTCCCATTTCTGACTGTTTTTATTGTAATAATTGCAGTAGTTTTCAACCATTTTGATGCCAGGGCCCTCTATTTATCAGAATTTGAGCTACGGACCAGCATTTGATGACATTTTAGCCCACAGACCCCAAAAACTAAAGGTTTATTTTATTTTTGTCCATAATTCCAGGCTGGATTTGGGCTCCAAAGACTAGTATCTGCCCCGGACAAAAGGGATGTCCCTTTGTGCTAGTGGTTAAAATGTTGGACTTTCACAGGGAGACCCGAGTTCGAATCCCGGGTTACACAACATACAGGTCAAAATAATGACCATTAATCTTCTACATCTCTCGTTGTGTAGACTTGGGCTAATTCACATGATGAATATTTTAACTCTTGAGAGTGTAAACATGAAACCAAATTGGTTTATGCTCTCCAAGAGTTACATCTGGTTAACCAACTGCCCATCATTTAGCTGGGGACCACCTAACTGTCTCAAGGACCACTGGTTGAAAACCAATGTTGAATTGCATTTGTGTAATGTGTAAAGGTCTGTTTTCTCTTGGCACTGACTGCATTGAATCGAATTGTTTGATTCTTTGGCGACGCCATGTGGTGACTGGCTGTCATCACCACTAGCACGTTGTATTGTATGTCAGAGCCATACAGCATAGACAGAGTTACGACAACTCCGTCCACTTCATGGGGTCAGTCCAATGGCGGCTCTTCTACTTAGACTTGAATAGAGAATGGGGACAACAAACAGGGACAAGTCCTGGACCTGAAGTATAGGCAGAAATGCATTGGACCCGACCCAGTCAACAGCCCAGCGTTAAAGATCTCTAATCGCTTTGTTTTAGATTACTTTTAGTAATAGTAGGGCTACAACATAAAACATTATTGTACAGTACCATTGTTACTGTAGACCTACAATACCGTTGCCATGTTGAAAAATACATGAAACAGCTCTTATGTGCGCCGCCGTCGTTGAAAACATTTCCATTTCCAACTCCAGTTTGTCCCTATTATTCAGACTGCATGAACAGCAGCTCGAGCGCTCAGTTCTGACCCCTCAATGTCGCAACTCTGACACTAGGAGGCTCTGGTATGTGATCTGTGCGGCGCGTGCTTGTGACGTCATGAGTTGGCGCGGAGGTTGCTGCTGTAGTTTACATTAGATGTGTGTGTGAGAGAGAGATAGAATCCTGCCTGGTGTTAGTATTGTTGTTGTTGTTCTAATATTGATATTATATCTCTATGTAGTGAATGTTTTCATCATGTGGGTGTTGAACCACCGAGGAAGTGGAGGTGAGTGTTAATGCAATGGTTTTCAACCCTTTTCATCCCAGGGACCACCATTTATTCAGCATTTGAGCTACGGAGGACCACCAATTGAGGATATTTTAGCCCCACAGACCCTCCAAACTAAAGATTTCCTTTGCTTCTGTCCATGACCATTCATCTTCTAGTTGTGTAGATTTGGACTAATTCACCTGATGAATATATTAACTCTTGAGAGTGTAAAAATGAAACCAAATGGACCCTGGCGGGTCCATTTGGTTTCATTTTTACACTCTCAAGAGTTACATCTCGTTACACAACTTAGCTGGGGACCACCTGGAACCCTCTCAAGGACCACTGGTGGTCCCCGGACCACCTGTTGAAAACCACTGATCTATCTGAATGGAATTTCATTATAGAAGGGCTTTTCAACCTTTTTCATACCAGGGCCCACCATAGAGTTAGGGGCCCACTATTTATTCGGCATTTGAGCCACGGAGGACACCACCATTTGATGACATTTTTAGCCCCACAGACTCCAAAACTAAAGATTTGTTTTGCTTTTGTCCACAATTCCAGGCTGGATTTGGGGAAACAAAACAGTCAAAAACATACAGATCAAAATGACCATTAATCTTCTACATTCTCTAGATAATTCACATGATGAATATTTTAACTCTTGGGAGCATAGACATGAAACCAAATGGACCCTTCTGGGTCCATTTGGTTTCATGTTTACGCTCTTAAAGAGTTGCATCTGGTTAACCAACTTTCCATCATTTAGCCTGGCTGGGGACCACCTGGAATCCTTTCAGGGACCACTGGTGGTCCTGTGAAAACCCCTGTTTTAGCTATTAAAAAACATCATATTTCATATGTACAATGAGCTTGTAGATTCGATATTTTTCAGAGAATAAAAACCGAGAAACTGAAAAGAGAAAGTTCAAAGCCAGTCTCTGTGATTGTATGGGGGTGAGTCTTTGAATATTATTTCAGAAGCAAACATTTTTAACTCGGGGGGATCCTAGAAAATATTTTTCAAATGGCGGTCTGCAGCCAAATATAGTGTAGATAATTATGGTGGTCCTTGGCATGAAATCTGCTGAGCATCACTGACACAGTGATGCCCAACATTAGCTCTGGTCCATAGCTCCACTGCTTCTGAGTCTGACTAGCATTGGAGCTCTGCTCGTCTCTGTGCAATCGGCCATTACTGCACCCGACCAGCCTCTCTTCTCTAGTGGTAATATAAAGAACGTTTTACCTACTCACCAAAATAAAATCTTGTGTCATTAGTAAGCCTACTTACCTTAGTGGAAACACTCTGAGCCCCCCACCACATGGATAAAATGGACTTTACCTTAGTGGTAGCACTCTGAGCCCCCACCACACAGATAAAATGGACTTTTGTGACCAGAACGCAATCGTTTTTCACCGGAAAAACAACCAGGATTTACGACTTCTACCGATATTGCCATTAGAAAAGTTCCAGGAAATATTTTCCTTCAGTGAAGAATGATCGCGTTCTGGCCAAAAGTCAATTTAATCCGGTGTGGTGGGGGGCTCAGCTCAGAGTGCTACCACTAAGGTAAGTAGGCTTTCTAATGACACAAGACGTGTTTATTTTGGTGAGTAGGTAAAACGTTCTTTTATATCCACTAGAGAAGAGAGGCTGGTCGGTGGTGCAGTAATGGCCGAATGCACGGAGAGGAGCAGAGCTCCAATGCTAGTCAGACTCAGAAGCAGTGGAGCTCTGGACCAGAGCTAGCTCAACATCACTGTGTAGTTTTTTTCTTTCAGAAAAAACTACAATCTAGTTCCAGAAACTAGAATCTATAGAGCGTCTTAAACTGGAATCTGGCGTCAAAAAACTAGAATCTAGCGCCGGGGAAAACGCAATCTAGTACCCTAAACTTGAAATCATTGCCAGAAACTAGAACCTAGTGCCAAGGACTAGACCATGGTTTGGTATAACTTATATTAACAATGCTCTCATCGGCAGACCAGAACTCTTCAAATGCGCTATAATGCATGTCCAGTGGTTTACAATTAGAAATCTTTTCGCAATCTGTTTCCATACCTCATTTACGCATTAGTCTTTTTCGATGCGCTCCCAAATCCGCCACCTTTTGACGATTAAAAAAAAAAAAAAAAAAAAAAGAAAATATTTTGGGGCTTATGGAAACATGGCTATAGTATAGTGGTCCCCTAACGGTCCTAACGGTCCTGTGTTGTCCCCTAACGGTCCTGTGTTGTCCCCTAACGGTCCTGTGTTGTCCCCTAACGGTCCTGTATTGTCCAACAGCAGGTGAAAGCCACTACCTTCTCCCTGGTAAAGATTATGTCGTCGGACGCAAGAACTGTGATGTCCTTCTGTCCAGTGACCAGTCTATCAGCAGAGTACATGCTACACTGACCGCTACCGAGCAGGTACACACACACACGCTACACTGACCGCTACCGAGCAGGTACACACACACACGCTACACTGACCGCTACGAGCAGGTACACACACACACGCTACACTGACCGCTACCGAGCAGGTACACACACACACGCTACACTGACCGCTACCGAGCAGGTACACA
Organism: Benthosema pterotum; assembly: GCA_039105355.1. Classification (NCBI taxonomy): domain Eukaryota; kingdom Metazoa; phylum Chordata; class Actinopteri; order Myctophiformes; family Myctophidae; genus Benthosema; species Benthosema pterotum. The sequence goes on along the minus strand of CM076969.1, from coordinate 5,995 downwards.
CACACACACACACACACACACACGCTACACTGACCGCTACGGAGCAGGTACACACACACACACACACACACAACACACACACACACACACACACACACACACACACACACACACACACACACACACACACACGCTACACTGACCACTACCGAGCAGGTACACACACACACACACACACACACACACACACGCTACACTGACCGCTACGGAGCAGGTACACACACACACACACGCACGCACGCACGCACACACACACACACCACACACGCACGCTACACTGACCACTACGGAACAGGTACACACACACACACACACACACACACAACACACGCACACGCTACACTGACCACTACGGAACAGGTACACACACACACACACACACACACACACACACACACACACACACACACACACACACACACGCTACACTGACCACTACGGAACAGGTACACACACACACACAACACACACACACACACACACACACACACACACACGCTACACTGACCGCTACGGACAGGTACACACACACACACACACACACACACACACACACACACACACACACACCACACACGCTACACTGACCACTACGGAACAGTACACACACACCACACACACACACACACACGCTACACTGACCACTACGGAACAGGTACACACACACACACACCACACACACACACACACGCTACACTGACCACTACGGAACAGGTACACACACACACACACACACTCACACACACACACACACACACGCTACACTGACCACTACGGAACAGGTACACACACACACACACCACACACACACACACACACACACACACACACACACACACACACACACGCTACACTGACCACTACGGAACAGGTACACACACACACACACACACACACACACACACACACACACACAACACACACACACACACACGCTACACTGACCGCTACGGAACAGGTACACACACACATCACACACAACACACACACACACACGCTACACTGACCGCTACGGAACAGGTACACACACACACACACACACACACACACACACACACACACACACACACACACACACGCTACACTGACCGCTACGGAACAGGTTAACACACACACACACAACACACACACACACACACACACACACACACACGCTACACTGACCGCTACGAACAGGTACACACACACCACAACACCCACACACACACACACACCACACACAACACACACCACACACACACACACACACACACACCACGCTACACTGACCGCTACCGAGCAGGTACACACCACACACGCACGCACGCACACACACACACACACACACACAACACACACACACACACCACACACCACACACACACACGCTACACTGACCGCTACGGAACAGGTACACCACACACACACACACACACACACACCACACACACAACACCACACACACACACAACACGCTACACTGACCGCTACGGAACAGGTACACACGCACGCACGCCCGCACGCACGCACACACACACACACGCACGCACGCACGCAGCACGCACGCACGCACGCACGCACGCACGCACGCACGCACGCACGCACGCACACACACACACACACACACACACACACACACACACACACCACACACACACACACACACACACACACACACACACCACGCTACACAGACCGCTACGGAAACAGGTACACGCACGCACACACACACACACACACACACACACACACACACACACACACACACACACACACACACGCAAATGGACCCTTACGGGTCCATTTGGTTTCATGTTTACACTCAAGAATTATGATATTCACCATCTAAATTAGCACCAATTAATTAATAAGTCATGGTCATTTTGATCTCTATGTTTTGCCTGTTTTGTTTGCGGAAATCCATCATGGAATTGTGGACAAAACCAAAGGAAATATTTAGTTTTGGGGTCTGTGGCGTGAAAATGTTGTCAAATAGTGGTCCATGGCTCAAATGCTGAATAAATGGTGGGCCCCGGGATCAAAAAGGTTGAAAACCACTGCTCCAACATGAAGCGCATTGTAAGATGCGGCCTATAGTAGGGCATTGACTAAATATTCGACTACGCTAGTCGATTATTCGACTAGCAAAACACTATTCGACTATTAATTCACTATTCGTTATTCGGTAATAATAATTTTTGATATATATTTTTCATATTTTCTGCAGCAGACATTGTGGATGTGTGCTGTGGTGTTGGTAGTAATTGTAGGTTGATTGCTCATTTTTCATGTCATAATGTAACTGAGTTACAGTAGTGTAATAAGCATGTATTTTTTCAATGGGAAGTCCAGAATCACACATTTTATTGGCAAAAAAAACTTATTGTGTATCACTATAGACTAGTCGACAATTATTCGACTACCAAAGTATTCGATTCGACTAGCAAAAAAATGTGTTTGGTTAATGCCCTAGCCCAGGGGTGGCCAACCGGTCACAAACTAAGAGCCACGTTTTTCATTGTGTTACTGCAAAGAGCCACATCAAAGAGGATTCTAGGTGGTCCCAGGGCTAAATGATGGAAAGTTGGTTAGCCAGATGTAACTCTTTGAGAGCGTAAACATGAAACCAAATGGACCCTTGCGGGTCCATTTGGTTTCATGTTTACACTCTCAAGAGTTAAGATATTCATCATGTGAATTAGCCCAAGTCTACACAACTAGAGAATGTAGAAGATTAATGGTCATTTTGATCTGTATGTTTGACTGTTTTGTTTTCTCTGAAATCCAGCCTGGAATTGTTGACAAAAGTAAACAAAATCTTTAGCTTTGGGGTTTGTGGAGCTAAAATGTCATCAAATGTTAGTCCATGGCTCAAATTCTGATAAAATGGTGGGCCCTGGTATAAAAAAAAGTTTTTTGATGGTTCATGTGGAAGCCCCTTAAGAGCCACATGTAACCAGCTGAAGAGCCGCATGCGGCTCGTGAGCACAGGTTGGCCACCCATGCCCTAGCCTATAGTCAGGTGCGGCTTATAGTCTGTAAATGACAGTATGAATGAATGAATTGTTTATTCTGTGTCATGCACCAGAGGCGCCCAGCCCACATAGGCTTATAGGACACACCATACAAGTTACATAGAAATACAGAATACAAACAACTTACAGCTGAAAACAATCAAAAGAAAGCAGTTTGTACAACTCTGTTTCTTCCTTCATTTACCTAAACAAAGTCTTCTGTCTTTTTTCCCCAAGCTCCCACTAAAAAATTTGCTAAGGCGAAAATAACTTTCCAAAAACAAAGTTCCAGTTTCAGGGCTTGACACTAACACTTGCCCGCTTGCCCGGGGCAAGTAAAAAAGAAATGGTGGGGCAAGTGAAGACTGCTACCTGGTTGCCCGATCGGGCAAGTGTGCAACTTAGTGCACTATAACAACACAAGATAAATGTGTCTTGAAGGCAGTCATTGCACTCTGCCTCTGTGTCTTTCACTGCTTTCTAGATATCTCTACCTATCTCTCTCCCAGGTCCATTTGGTTCCAAACTATCATTTTGCTGGGGTCAGGACCACTGGGTCTGTGACCACTATGGGATAATTAAGATGAGGAATTTTAACTCTTGAGAGTGTAAAAATGAATCATTTTACGTTCTCAAGAGTTACATCTGGTTAACCAACTTAGCTGGGGACACCCTGGAACCCTCTCAGGGACCACCTGTTGAAAACCCTGGTTTAAGCACCAAGTAGGAAGTAAACTTAAATGCAAAATTTACAATATATTTTTGGGGGGCAAGTGACCATGACCTGAGGGCAAGTAGAACCTGACTTGCACTTGCCCTGATGGTCAAGTGCCTCAGAGACCTTAGTGTCAACCCCTGCACAGGATGCATTTTAGCCACAGTTTAGCCATGGAGGAGGATCACCATTTGATTTGAGTTCAGTCTCTGTGTAACGCCCGGGATTCGAACCTGGGTCTCCCACGTGAAAGTCCAACATCTTAACCACTAGACCAAGAGGACATCCCCTTGGGCGGGGGCAGATATTGGTTTTGCCAGGCCATCACGGCAGAGGCTGTAGCCACCTGCTACATCTGACTAATTTATGAGAGATAACAAAATGCAAAATGTTGGTCAAAATAACAATTATATCACATTTTTTTAAAGGTGTAGATTCTTGACAATTAGGTAATTCAGATGGTTAAATATGATTTAACTCTTGAGAGCGTAAAATGAAACAATCTCATTTTACGATCACAAGAGATACAGATCTATAAGGGTCCATTTGGTTAGTCCAATGGTCCTTTCTAGGAAGGAAGGAGGACTCTATCATAGGAGGAAAAATGGTGAAAAAAAAACGAGTGTTTTATCTCTGGCGCCTGTCAACCAATTTCACCCCAACTCACCAGGAAAAAAAAACACTAGATTTTCCACCAGGGGTTTTTCACTAATTTGGCGCTCTGTCCCTAAGACCCTCAGAGTGAAGGACAGCTCCAAGTACGGGACGTTTGTCAACGAAACAGGTCTGACCGAGAACACTCCACTAAGGCTGAAACCTGGGAGACAGCCTCACCTTCGGAGTGTTCGAGAGCAAGTTCAGGTACAGTAACAGTTTTTATGAAAAATCTGTGTCCCTGTGTCAGTGATGCTAAACATATTTCATCCATGGGACCACCAGAATTATCCATTTTGGCTGCAGATCGACCCCCATCTGGAAACATGTTGTTCTAGGGGATCTCCCAGAAGCAAAAACATTGAGTTTAAAATATTTGCTTCCGAAATATTCAAAGATTTGCACCACATTTTCACAATTTTTTCAAAAATAGCAGAACTACAAGCTCATATCGCGCCACTCGGTGGCGCGAAATGAGCTTGTAGATCTGCTATTTTTCAACAGATAAAACACCAAAACGCGTTCAGTAGACAAAGGGTTAAATGACACTGCCTATGGTTTTGTTTATGAAGAAATTTGATGTCATGTTCATGTTGTATACTGTACTATCTGTCATAGTTGGGGTGTACTTGCCACCTTACACCAGCAGGTGTCAGTGTGAGGACAGTAGTTGTTGCCTAGGGCGGCTTCAAGAGGGATTCGTGTAGAACAGTGGTTTTCAACCTTTTTGACTCCAGGGACCACCATTTATTCAGCATTTGAGCCACGGAGGACCACCATTTGAGCATATTTTAGCCCCACAGACCCCCCAAACTAAAGATTTCCTTTGCTTTGTCCATGACATTAATCTTCTAGTTGTGTAGATTAGAATATTTCACATGATGAATATTTAAGAGTTACACCCGGTTAAACAACTTATCTGGAGACCACCTGGAACCTAGCCCCAACAGCTTTGTTCAGTTTTAAATTTTGGCACTCTGTATTTTAGTTTTACACCCTTGGTGTAGAAGAACAGAGCAGTGAAACACGTTGTGACTTTTTGTTGATGGTCGCTCCTACTGTGATATAATAAAGAAAGATTTTTCTCCACAAAGATGGTAAACGGTAAATGGTTTGCATTTATATAGCGCCTTTATCCAAGGCGCTTTACATAGCTTGTGCATCACAATTCAGCACATTCACACAACATTCTACACTGATGGCAGTGGAAACCATGCAAGGTACCTACTAGCACATCAGGAGCAGTTAGGGGTTCAGTGTCTTGCTCAAGGACACTTCGACAGTAAAGGCCTATTCAGAGATGGATTTTCGGGTGCCCACCGCGACCTACTGCGACCACCGATTCCTACAATATGACGTCATACCACCGCAACCACCACACCTCCAGCCCTCCTCTCGGGATTTTACTAACCACCGCACCGCGGTGGTTCCAGTACTCTAGGAGCACCGGTTGCTTGTTTTTAACGGCTGCCAGCTGGTTAAAAAAAAGAAAAAAGAAACCACACCACAGCACGACGGCAGGAGAAGGAGTGAAGGATTTAATGTTAGACACAATGACAAACAGAATACGACATAACATAAAAGCAGCAGAATTATTATAATTGAGGTAGGAAGTAGAGGGGTGGGGGACAAA
>CM076968.1:59174215-59187303 GCA_039105355.1 Benthosema pterotum | reverse complement strand
ACCTTGCGGGTCCATTTGGTTTCATTTTTACACTCTCAAGAGTTAAAATATCCATCATGCGAATTTGTCTAAATCTACACAACTAGAAGATTAATGGTCATGGACAGAAGCAAAAGAAATCTTTAGTTTTGGGGTCTGTGGGTCTAAGAATATCCCCAATTGGTGGTCTGTGGGTCAAATGCTGAATAAATGGTGGGCCCTGGGATGAAAAAGGTTGAAAACCCCTGGATTAATCACAGGAAGTAAGTCAGGGATAACACCCGACGTCAGTTAGTTAGGAAACAAATCACCGTTTCCAAGGGTGTTATCCCGCTTATTACATGTCTTACGTCAGTGCTTTTCAAACACTGGTCCTTGAGAGGGTTCCAGGCAGGTTCCAGCGGATCTAGACATAGGCATGGGGGGGGGGGCAATGCCCCCCTAAATGCCCTGACTGCCCCACCAAACATGATGGCATGCAAAACAACCCAAAATATGATATTTCAAATTAAAGTGCTTCTATTTAAAATGCTGTGAAACACTACTACTGCTGCTAACTAACTACAGCTGTGTCACCACTAAACCAACAGCATTTCATCATTGAAAACAGAAAACTCTCTGAGTCAGACCTTTAGCTTTATGCATGCTGCGTGTCTGTTGCAACTTCAACAACAAACTGATGTTATTATTGATGCTTTACTTGACTAATAAAAGTCCTGTAACTGAAAATGGTATGGGGGCGGCTTCATCGCCCGTGGCGCGAAGCGACACAGGGGATGAAGCCGCCCCCATACCATTTTCTCTTGCCCCTCCAACATGTTCTCTTGCCCCCCCCAAATGGGACATGTTACATCCGCTCCTGGTTCCAGGTGGTCCCCAGGCTAAATGACTGATGATGAGACTTAGTTAACCAGATGTAACTCTTTGAGAGCATAAACATGAAACCAAATGGACCCGCAACATAAACATGAAACTCTCTCTCTTGAGAGTTATAATATCCATCACCTGAATGGCAACGGCATGTAAACAACCAAATACGTATAGCTAACCAAATGGACCCGCCTAACGGCATGCAACAACCAAATACATGTAGTAAAATAATTGGACCCCAGACTAACGGCGTGCTGGAGCTAAATGCAGAAGCGCAAAGGATTGATTGAACACAGCTGTTTGACTTTAGGACCTTGATTATGCAGCGGTTCAGATATAGAGCGGAGCGGTGAATATAGTGTAATATGTAACCGCTCACATGACCAGAACGCTGGCTTCTGATTGGAGCATTCATTCAAGCCATGCAATAATGATTTTTAGGCTTTTGAATCGATTTATACTGCGATTTTTAATTATGCTGCGATTCGATTTGATATATTGCTATTTCTCATCTTTTTCCACAAGTGACTGATTATACTACAACATTTTACAAGGGAATTCAACCATTTTCAAGATTTTAAATAAATAACAAAAGTTCAATCATACACCCTCAATGCAGCCTGATAACATCAGTCAGTCTTTCTGACATGAAACACATTAATGAAAAGGCCTATACATAAATATTTAAAAATTAGATTTTGCACCTGGCGATTGGATATGGATATCATGGCATTAAAGGTAGGGGAAGTGATTTGAAATTAATGGTGTAGTACCAGCCTGGTGCACTAGGGGCCCCCAAAAGTAGCTACACTATGTGAACCTGCTGCTCTCTCCTCATTGGAGGAGAATTGTGGTGACCTGGGGAAACTTCTATTTGCTCCTCTGCTAACGTGGGGGAGGGGAAACTCCATATGTGGTTTCCACACCTTATAATAGAGCATTTTAAAAGAAGAAAAAAAAAATTGGGGTGATTTCTGACAAAAGTGAAATCACTTCCCTACCTTTAAGCATTGCAATATATTGGCATATCATTTTTTGCCCACCCCTAGATATAGTAGTTGTGACAAATAAGAGGGAGACCGCTAAGCTAACACTCTCCGCTAACGTCACAGCTTCGAGACATCCCTAGTAACTAGACAACTTGATACTTGAGAGCAGTGGCGTCGATACGTTAGACAATTTTAGGGGGGCCCAAAGCCAGGGGGGGGCACTAAAGCTTGCATTAAATAAGGTTTTATTTTTATTGATTATAATAATAAAAAATATTTGATCTCAAAGTGCACCAGATTGAAGCATTCTAAAGGGGGAATTCCACCATTTTTCAACATTCTAATATGTCATTAGTATACCTTTGTGGTGCTGGGTGGACATGATAAAAACGTTTCCCCCCATTCTGTGTTTCCTAGAAATGGAGGTCTGAAGAAAAATAAACCCGTTAGGGTTTCACCCCCGCTCTCAGAAAAAATGTTGAAAATGGGTGAAATTCCGTTTAACGCCGCCAGGAAAAGGGCGCCCATGTGGAAAAGCTTTGAGAGGTTTATGTTGTCTCTCCGACTGGGACTCTGATCAAAGTGCGTCTCCTACAGTGTGTTATCTGGTCTCTTTTGGCATGCTGTAAACTTGCATCCAAACACAGAGGCCTGCTTGGCCTCTGTCAGAGGACTCTACCCTGCAGGCCGCCTGTTGTAGTTTGACAAGAGAAAAGATGCTGCCGACAGTGTTGCCAACTGCCAAAAATCCAAAATGCACTAGTGGCACTTCCAAAATGCACTAGAATGCGCTAGATGCTTGCCTAGAGACGCTAGACTTGGGCTAATTGACATTATGAATTTTTTCCAACTCTTGAGAGCGTAAAAATGAAACCAAATGGACCCGCAAGGGTCCATTTGGTTTCATTTCTACGCTCTCAAAGAGTTACATCTAGTTAACCAACTGACCACTGGTTGAAAACCACTGTCATAGGAGGAAAAATGGTGAAAAACGAGGGTTTCATCTCTGGCACCTGTCAGACGATTTTGCCCCAACTCACCAGCAAAAAAGCACTAGATTTTCCGCCAGGAGCTTTTCACTAATTTTGGCGCTAGGGGGGTCTGAAAAAAAGCTAAATATAGTGACAAATGCACCAGGTTGGCAACACTGGCTGCGAAGCAGACAAACCACAAACACTCCTGTTACAGTGCATGTTAAAAATGAAAATCCTTCCAGGTTCAAGGCTCAGTAGTATAATGAAAAGAATAAAATACCAGCACTCATAAAATAATTGGATGCTTGGAAAAATACAAAACCACAAAACCCAATTTTTCATTGACTCCTCAGCCATTAATCACTGGAAATGTTTGTAAGCCAGAGCAGGAATAATTGCTGTGAATGTTTGTTTTATGACAAGGCAACACGGAGGTGTTTGAGGGGGCGAGTCTCATCAGGGCCGGATCTAGAGGGCGTGGGGGGCAGGGTGGGGCAGGGCCCACCCAAACGTGCTTCCTGCCCACCCATTTAAAGATTATGGGGAGTCCTTTTTTTCCCCCTCCAATATAAAAATATCTCAAAATATCTTTACTATTTCTCATTTCTTCACTGATCAATCACTGATAGAGCCATGCAAATCTTCTCTTATGAGGGTCGCTGCCATATCTGTCATATCAAATGGAGAAAATGTAGTGTCAGTTTGGGCATCCTTGATATGGAAAACTTTGGAGTTGCCCTCCCCCGCCATCTTTCAGCCCTCCCTAATCGGGCTGACTAAATCCGGCCCTGATTCTCACACGCACACATTGATGTATTCCAACATCTTGAAAACGAGGATGGGCGAAATCGTTTTGCAACCTCGACGTAGGCCACGACCCTTTTTAATAAGGTCGCAAGCTCGCCATCCCAAGGGCAACTTTTGCAACATGTGTGTGCACCTATGGCCCCGTTTTCTGAATGGCGCCCATGAGCTTGTAGGTCTGCTGTTTTTGAAAAATTGTGAACATTTGGTGAAAATCTTTGAATAGATTATTTTAGAAGAAAACATTTTAACTCAAATCTTTGCTTCTGCGTTGATCCCAGAACATGTTTTCAGATGGAGGTCCTCCTCAGCCAAATATAGATAATTCTGGTGGTCCATGGCATGAAATATGTTGAGCATCACTGACATAGGAACATAGTTTTTTTTTTTTTTTTTTTTTTTTTTTCAGAAAAACTAGAATCTAGCGTCAAACTATAATCTAGCGCCAGAAACTATAATCTAGTGTCAAAATCTAGGATATAAAAAATGGGTTTAAGAATTGAATCAATTAAGTGTCGTATTCAGCAGGTAGACCTACTGTAGACAGGAAATGTCACCTTGTTTAGATTATTAAAAAAAAATAGTTCAATCACGTGTGATTAAATAAAAACTTGTTTAATCACCCGTAAAACTCTCTAAACGCATATACGTGACTCGTGTCCTAGTGTAGTTTATATCCATAAATAGACATTTGGCATTTCATTCTTGCACAACGGTGTTTTTTAATCGCTCTCACAGTTCTTCCCGTTTCTCTTTTGTTTTACTTTTTACTGACACACGTCATGGTGAGAGTTTATCTTTTGTAGAATTCATCTAGTGTGACTAAACGCTTTCAAATACCAGATTCCATCGTTATCAGCTGTCTCCAGTGTTGTAGTGGTAGTAGGGGAATTCCACTCATTTTCTTTTCTTTTTTTTTCTGAGTGTACAAATGTGAACCAAATGGACCCTAGCGGGTCCATTTGGTTCCATTTGTACACTCTCAGAAAAAAGGAAACTCATTAACATGGTACGTGAAATACATCTTGATGATGTCATCAAGATGTATTTCACCATGCTAATGAAACAAGTGTAGCATATTGAGAAAGATTTAATACAATGCCTAATTGTATCCATATAAAAGTAAATGACAAGACAAAAAATAGGCCTACTTTTGCCCTAAAAATATTCTAGATGTACTGTATATAGATCTACAGTAATTGTATCCATATATATGGATATAATTAGATCCATATACATCTATCCATGTATATGGATAGATGTATCCATATACTGTATCCATGTAATTGTATCCATATATATGGATACAATTAGATCCATATACATCTATCCATGTATATGGAGCAGTGTTGGGGAAGTTACTTTTAAAAAGTAAGGGAATTATAGTTATAGTTACTTCCCTGAAAAAGTAACTAGTTACTTTATTCCTTACTAATTATGAAAGTAAGGGTGTTACTTTACTTTACTTTACTTTTTTTTAAAAAACATACAAAAAAGGGGTTGTTTTTCTGTAGTATTCGTGCTTACAAGTTTAACGTGAAATTCTTCCCATTTTCAACATTTTACTGACATTAATATGCCTTAGAGATGTTGCGTGGACAAGATAAAGATCTCCCATTCTGTGTTTACTAAGAAATGGGAACCAAATGGACCCGCAAGGGTCCGTTTGGTTTCATGTTTACACTCTCAAAGAATTGCATCTGGTTAACCAACTTTCCATCATTTAGTGTGAGGACCACCTGGAATCCTCCCCGGACCACCTGTTGAAACCCCTGCTTTACCAGCAAGAATGTAAAATAGTGTTTATATTTCCACGCTGCAAAGGCTCCAGTCACGCTGTCGTCCTCATATCATTGCGTTTGAGAGTGTATTTTACCGCAGCTCAAATGCTAGTGTGTGTGCGGCGCAGCAACAAACACAACTGGTTGTGTCTGTGTGCTCACTAGAGGCCAGAGCCTTTAGTTACGCGAAAACTCTGTTCACTTCATGGGGCCACTTCAATGGCAGCTCATCTATATAGGCGCCCTCAACTTATCAAGACATTCAGAGAGAGACAAAACAGCATACGGTTTAACTTTTTTCCCCCCAGTGAGCTACTGATGTCTGTTTATTCCTGTCAGCTGTAAGTCTGTCAACATCTGTTTCTCCCAAGAAACCTCAAACTGCAAATATGTTTGGGAATACAGTCTGCAGAGTACATTGTAGTCCTGGTGAAAGGTTTCTCAGTCACATTTACAATGTAAGCTGCATGTAGCAAACTCCTAATGATAGAAAGAATAATACCCACTTATTGTATCACAGGTTTGGCCCATCTAACAAGCGCCAATGATTGACAACAAACGTTTTAGATACACAGGTCACTATACTTGGGCGGTATTGATTTTTTAATATCGGTATTGATAACGTGATAATTAGCTTGATATTCGATATTACCGGTATAGACCACTAGATGACAATGGCATGCAATCAGAGTCGGACACGTTCCACCAGTCACCTAGTTCTCAGAATTGCTACCCAACTAGAGAATGTAGAAGATTAATGGTCATTTTGATCTGTATGTTCCAGGCGAGCATCTAGCACATTCTAGTGCATTTTGGAAGTGCCACTAGTGCATTTTGGATCTTGTCCAGCAGGCCACTAGGTGGCGCAGGCCACCGGGAAAACTCCCTGTACTCCAGATGGCCAATCCGCCCCTGCACTAGGTAGGTTTGATTACCTTGAGTTGTTCTGTCTTACTTTAAGTTATTCTGGAACACTAGAACACGTGACTTAATTTTTTTGTTACACCATCACTAAACACAGGTATAATTTACTCAATGTAAGATATTTAATAAAAATATTTCTCATCAAAATAATATCAGTCAAGTACAGCAATCATCAAGTACAGCAATCATCAAGTACAACAATACTTGGCAACCTGGAAGACTCATCAATTTATCATGACTTTTCACAAAAATGGCTATAACGTATTTACGTATAGGCAAAACCGGTGTAAAGTGTGCATATTATTTTTAAAAAAATATTCCTAAGAAAAGATATAAGTTGTTTACAGGAGCAATGAGTTGCAGCTGTCCAGGGGTGTCCTTTGAGAGTGGTTTTGAAGGAGTCAAGGGATTTGCATGTCTTGATGACTGTTGGTAGGAGCAAAAATAATGAAGTCCCTTGTTTGTGCCAAATCTGGGCTGTACATGGTTTGTTGAACTCCGTCTGGTGTTGTGGAAGGATGGATGGATGGATGGATGCTTGAATGGGTGGATGGTTTGAATGGATGGTAGATGGATGGATGGATGGATGGATGGATGGATGGATGGTAGATGGATGGATGGATGGATGGATGGATGGTAGATGGATGGATGGAGGGATGGATGGTGGATGGATGGTAGATGGATGGATGGATGGATGGTAGATGGATGGATGGATGGTAGATGGATGGATGGATGCTTGAATGGATGGATGCTTGAATGGATGGAGGGGTGGATGGATGGATGGAAGGATGGATGGATGGATGGTAGATGGATGGATGGATGGATGGGTGGATGGATGGGTGGATGGATGGATGGATGGATGGATGGATGGATGGATGGATGGTAGATGGATGGTGTGGATGGATGGATGGATGGATGGATGGATGGATGGATGGATGGTAGATGGATGGGTGGGTGGATGGGTGGATGGGTGGATGGTAGATGGATGGGTGGATGGATGGATGGTAGATGGATGGATGGGTGGATGGATGGATGGGTGGATGGATGGATGGTGGATGGATGGATGGATGGATGGTGGATGGATGGATGGATGGTAGATGGATGGATGGATGGGTGGATGGATGGATGGATGGATGGGTGGATGGATGGATGGATGGATGGATGGTAGGTAGATGGATGATGGATGGATGGTAGATGGATGGATGGATGGATGGTGGATGGATTGATGGATGGATGGATGGTGGATGGTGGATGGATGGATGGATGGTAGATGGATGGATGGATGGATGGATGGATGGATGGATGGATGGATGGATGGTAGATGGATGGATGGATGGATGGATGGTAGATGGACGGATGGATGGTAGATGGATGGATGGATGGATGGATGGATGGATGGATGGTAGATGGATGGATGGATGGTGGATGGATGGATGGATGGTAGATGGATGGATGGATGGTAGATGGATGGATGGATGGATGGATGGATGGATGGTAGATGGATGGATGGATGGATGGTAGATGGATGGATGGATGGATGATGGATGGTAGATGGATGGATGGATGGATGGTAGATGGATGGATGGTAGATGGTAGATGGTAGATGGATGGATGGTAGATGGATGGATGGATGGTGGATGGATGGATGGTAGATGGATGGATGGATGGATGGTAGATGGATGGATGGATGGATGGTAGATGGATGGATGGATGGATGGTGGTAGATGGATGGATGGATGGATGGATGGTAGATGGATGGATGGTAGATGGATGGTAGATGGATGGATGGATGGTAGATGGATGGATGGTAGATGGATGGTAGATGGTAGATGGATGGATGGATGGATGGTAGATGGATGGATGGATGGATGGATGGAAGGTAGATGGATGGATGGATGGATGGATGGATGGATGGATGGATGGATGGTAGATGGATGGATGGTAGATGGTAGTGGATGATGGATGGATGGATGGATGGATGGATGGATGATGGATGGATGGTAGATGGATGGATGGATGGATGGTGGATGGATGGTAGATGGATGGATGGATGGATGGATGGATGGAAGGTAGATGGATGGATGGATGGATGGATGGTAGATGGATGGTAGATGGATGATGGATGGATGGTAGATGGTAGATGGATGGATGGATGGATGGTAGATGGATGGATGGATGGATGGATGGATGGTAGATGGATGGATGGTAGATGGATGGTAGATGGATGGATGGATGGTAGATGGTAGATGGATGGATGGATGGATGGATGGTAGATGGATGGATGGATGGATGGATGGTAGATGGATGGATGGATGGATGGATGGATGGTAGATGATGGATGGTAGATGGATGGATGGATGGTAGATGGTAGATGGGGATGGATGGATGGTAGATGGATGGATGGGATGGTAGATGTAGATGGATGGATGGATGGATGGATGGTAGATGGATGGATGGATGGTAGATGGATGGATGGTGGATGGATGGATGGATGGTAGATGGATGGATGGATGGTAGATGGATGGATGGGGATGGATGGATGGATGGATGGATGGTAGATGGATGGATGGTAGATGGATGGATGGTAGATGGATGGATGGTAGATGGATGGTAGATGGAGGATGGATGGTAGATGGATGGATGGTAGATGGATGGATGGTAGATGGATGGATGGTAGATGGATGGTAGATGGATGGATGGATGGTAGATGGTAGATGGATGGATGGATGGATGGATGGTAGATGGATGGATGGATGGATGGTAGATGGATGGATGGATGGTAGATGGATGGATGGTAGATGGATGGATGGTAGATGGATGGTAGATGGATGGATGGATGGTAGATGGATGGATGGTAGATGGATGGATGGTAGATGGATGGTAGATGGATGGATGGATGGTAGATGGATGGATGGATGGTAGATGGATGGATGGATGGATGGTAGATGGATGGATGGATGGTAGATGGATGGATGGATGGTAGATGGTAGATGGATGGATGGATGGATGGATGGTGGATGGATGGGGATGGATGGATGGATGGATGGTAGATGGATGGATGGATGGTAGAGGATGGATGGTAGATGGATGGATGGTAGATGGATGGATGGTAGATGGATGGTAGATGGATGGATGGATGGTAGATGGTAGATGGATGGATGGATTGGATGGATGGATGGATGGTAGATGGATGGTAGATGGATGGTGGTAGATGGATGGATGGATGGATGGATGGATGGATGGATGGTAGATGGATGGTAGATGGATGGATGGTAGATGGTAGATGGATGGATGGTAGATGGATGGATGGATGGATGGATGGATGGTGGATGGTAGATGGATGGATGGATGGATGGTAGATGGTAGATGGATGGATGGTAGATGGATGGATGGATGGATGGATGGATGGATGGTGGATGGTAGATGGATGGATGGTAGATGGATGGTAGATGGATGGATGGTAGATGGATGGATGGATGGATGGATGGATGGTAGATGGATGGATGGATGGATGGATGGATGGATGGATGGATGGATGGATGGATGGATGGTGGATGGTAGATGGATGGATGGTAGATGGATGGATGGATGGATGTAGATGGATGGATGGATGGATGGATGGATGGATGGATGGATCTTTAGGGCGATGGGGGGTCTGGTCCAGGGTGCTTTGGTCAAAAGATCCAGCATTATCTCCACCTTGTGGGCATAAACAGTAAGAAGAGGAACATGAACGTTGAACATCATGAAACTCAGAATGGAGACCAACAGTATTTATTGTGTAAAGTCCATGATATTTACATTGGAATGAATGAGCCTGGCTGGAGAGTGTCCTAGGTGGACAAAAGGGCGGGGCTTAGCTAAAGGTCTATTAAAGGACCTTACCTTGTTCTCCAGAGAGTCCACTCTGTCCAAAAAGTCATTTAACCTGTTGCAGATAAATGAGATAGTTCAATGGTTCAGTTTTAGGACAAAGTAAAACTCAAGCTCCAATACTTGAGTATAAAGCAGGGGTTTCAACCTTTTTGACACCAGGGAGGGACCACCCTTTATTCAGCATTTGAGCCACGGACCACCATTTGATATACATTTTCACCCCAAAGACCAAAAACTAAAGAATATTTTTTTTTGTCCACACATTCAGGGCTGGATTTTGCAAACAAAACAGTGTAGACTTCTTAATTTGGTGGTGCTAATCCAGATGATGATTATTTTAACTCTTGAGAGTGTACAAATGAAACCAAATGGACCCACAAGGGTCCATTTGGTTTCATTTTTACATTCTCAAGAGTTACATCTGGTTAACCAGCTTCCCATCATTTAGCCTAGGGGGCCCACCTGGAATCCTCTCAGGGACCACTGGTGGTCCCTGGACCACCTGTTGAAAACCCCTGGTATAAAGTATGCTACTGACCAAAATATATCACTGCAACTAGAAGAGAAGGTTACTAGAATTTGTATTGAGTTTAAGCAATGGGAGTACAAATTTATTCAATGGTACAATTGAGAAAGTACATGTTTTATAAATAAAAAATAATAATAATAAATAAATAAAATGTAATAATCTGCGGCTTATACAACGGTGCGGCCAATCTATGGATTTTTACAGGTGTTTTTTTTTTTTTTTTTTTTTCAACAGGTGGTCCGGGGACCACCAGTGGTCCCTGAGAGGGTTCCAGGTGGGCCCTCCAGACTAAATGATGGAAAGTTGGTTAACCAGATGTTAACCAGATGAGAGCGTAAAAATGAAAACCAAACCGTAAAAATGACGTAAAAATTACGCTCTCAAAATGAGTTATGATATTCACCATCTAAATTAGCACCACTTAATTAATAAGTCATGGTCATTTTTATCTCTATCTTTTGCCTGTTTTGTTTGCAAATATCCATCCTGGAATTGTGGACAAAACCAAAGAAATCTTGGGGTGGGGTGAAAATGTTGTCAAATAGTGGTCTGTGGCTCAAATGCTGAATAAATAGTGGGCCCTGGGATCAAAAAGGTTGAGAACCACTGCTCTAACATGAAGCTTGTTGTCTGGTGCGGCTTATAGTCTGGTGCGGCTTATAGTCAGGTGCGGCTTATACATGGAAAAATCAAGATTTTGCACCAAATTTAGCTGGTGTGGCTTATATTCAGGTGCGGCTTATAGTCCAGAAATTGCGGTACATCATGAGTATAAACTGTATCTGTTTTGCAGTCCAGTGAATGCCATATGAATACAAAATACAAATACTCAAGTGAAGTAGAATGTTGTGGGAAATGTGGTTGTTTGTGGAAGTTTTCTGAAAAAACTTCAAATATGTATATAGCTACATAAAAAAAAATGTTTGAATACTGTACATACTGTACAGCAGTGGTTTTTTAAACCTTTTTTCATTGCTGCTGGTGTCAGTGTCCTTCTTGGACGACAGGAACTTTCGCATCTGATCCATCTCCCATTCCGTAAATTCATTCCTTTCCGCAGGAGTTATTTCCTTCCACGTCCACTTCCTGTTCTCCCATCGTTTCCTGACCTCCCATGGTTTCCTGATCTCCCGTGGTTTCCTGTTCTCCCGTGGTTCCCTGTTCTCCCGTGGTTTCCGGTTCTCCCGTCGTAATCCTAAGAATGCATGGGTTAAAGGAGAATTGCACACCAAAACTTTTTTTTTATCTTTATTTGCACTTATTATGTTAGAAAAAAGTGGTCCAGGTGTTATTTTGTGAAAACACTCCTTAATGCCTGTTTCCCCTCTCCCAAAATAAGCTTATAATGGGGCTAATGGGTCAAATGCAAGTTCACCTATATACATCGCTCCAAAATGCAATTTTCTGCTATATATTGTCTCCCCACCATGTCAGTAGTGAGTTAACACTTTCCCTTTCACTTTCGTTTCAGCAGTGGTTCAGCCATAAACCATGTGCCACGCCCCCACCTTTTGAGACAGTTGAATCACTGCTGTACCAAAAGTGAAAGTGAAAGTGTGAGTGTTAACTCACTACTGACATGGTGGGGAGACAATATATAGCAGAAATTTTTATTCTGGAGCGATGTATATAGGTGAACTTGCATTTGACCCATTAGACCCCATTATAAGGTTATTTTGGGAGAGGGAAACGGTCATTAAGGAGTGTTTTCACAAAATAACACCTGGACCACTTTTTTCTAACAAATTAAGTGCAAATAAAGATAAAAAAAAAGTTTTGGTGTGCAATTCTCCTTTAAATACTACAGAGTACAAAACTGGGGACTATTCTATTCACAACGATGTTCTGTATGTGAGGCGTAGAGTTCTAGTCAACTGTCCCCCTTAACCCTTGCTTGCCTCTAATGTTTTTAACTGTTTTTGCAGTAGTATTTAACTGTTGATCTTATTTTATTTTATTTGTTTTCATTTCCAAGTGTTTTTGTAAAGTGCTTTGGGTATCTAGAATAGTGCTATATAAATCTCAGCTGTTATTATTATTGTTATTTTTATACATGTTTCACTTTGCAAAGAAATACTATGGATCTTATATTAACTTTATTATTTTGTATGAAAGGTACCACTTTCAGGAGTTTGCATACATATTTTTTCCATATGGGCTGTTCAAATTACACACGCCTTTTCCTAAAAGTTTGTTTTTATTGAATTTTATTAAGAATACTGACCCTCACGTGTCTTCTTTAAAAAGTGGAAGAAGCGATGAAGGTGGTTGATGACGATGAAGGGATGAGCCAAAACGGGACGCGACTCGTACTCCCTGACAAAGTTGTAATACTGGAACCTCCAGTAGAGGTCGCTCTCCC
>CM076968.1:59136715-59171715 GCA_039105355.1 Benthosema pterotum | reverse complement strand
GGATCGTAGGAGTAGAGCAGCGCCTGATTGGCTACTCCATATGCCGTAAGCCACACCCCCAGGAAGAAGAGGAAGGAGAAGACGTCTTTTATCTGAAAAACAAGTTGTGCTCATTATAATATCACTATACGCCAGGGGTTTTCAACAGGTGGTCCGGGGACCACCAGTGGTCCTTGAGAGGGTTCCAGGTGGTCCCCAGGCTACATGATGGAAAGCTTGTTAAAAAAAAAAAAAAAAAAAAACGTAAAAATGAAACCAAAAGGACCATTGCGGGTCCATTTGGTTTCATTTTTACACTCTCAAATATTCATCATCTGAATTAGCCCAAGTCTATACAACTAGAAGATGGACAAAAACAAAAGAAATCTTTAGTTTTGGGGTCTGTGGGGCTGAAATGTCCTCAAATGGTGGTCCGTGGCTCAAATGCTGAATAAATGGTGGGCCCTGGGATGAACAACGTTGAAAACCCCTGCTTTAAAAAGATCCCAGGCTAATAAGCCTCATATGGATGAATACAATATATGTACCCTCTATAACTAGAATTGAACATTTAAAACACATATAATATGTTATTAAGTTTACCCCCCTAAGGGGGGGGGGGGGGCTCCAGGGAAAATCTTGCCTAGGGCTCCGAATTGCTTAGAAACGCCACTGCCCTAAGTTAAAGGGGAACTCCACCCATTTTCAACATTTTTATGTCATTAACTCACAGACTGCCGTTCCCGCGGTCATCGTTGTTTTCCCCTTAGTTCCCCCAATTCTGTATTTCCTAAAAATGGAGGTCTGAAAAAATCATTAACATGGTGAAATACATCTGATGACATCATCAAGATGTATTTCACCATGTTAATGATTTTTCTTTCGGACCCCTTTTTCCTGAGAGGGTACAAATGGAACCAAATGGACCCGCTGCAGGGGTCCATTTGGTTCACATTTGTATCCTCTCTGGAAATATTGAAAAATGAGTGGAATTCCCCTTAAACACCATTATAAAAGTCCATTTGTACGGTACATTCTCATATCTTACCATTTTACCGACACTGATGATTTTTGGCCCCATTTGCTTGTGAATGCTGGAGATGTGAATGAGACGCAGTGTGAACACCATGTAGTCGATGCACAGAACGCCACGTCCAAACTCATAGGACCATTCAAACATCCTGGAGAACACAGAAGAAGAAGAAGACCAAAATGTGATTCATAGCAGGGGCGCAGTGTTGTTTTTGTCGACTAAGACTAAGACTAAGACTAAAGACTAAAGACTAAGTCGACTAAGGTTTTTGACATTTAGTCGACTAAGACTAGACTAACAAAAAATAATTTCAGAAGACTAATTGGGACTAAAAGATGTGTGTTTTTAAACGACTAAGACTAAGACGAAGACTAAATCATAACCTAAGACTAATGGAAATATTCTACTACTACCCTATTCTCTCGTTCTTTTTAAGTATGTGAACATATCTGCAGTATAGATTGCATACGTTTTCAGGAAAGGAACTTATTACTATTGCAGTAATTTTACACAACGAAATAAAAAACTATAAATCTGTAAAACATATGTAAACCTACAATGCATTTGTATGTAAGACTAAACTACTAAGACTAAGACTGAAAGACTAAGACTAAAAAAAGACTAAGACTAAAAAAAAAGACTAAGACTGAGACTAAGACTAAATCGACGTTGATATTTCGTCGACTAAGACTAGACTAAAAAAATGAATTTCAGAAGACTAAATGGGACTAAAAGACTAAATGTGTGTTACTCAAAAGACTAAGACTAAGACTAAGTCAAAATATTCTCAAACAAACAACACTGCAGGGGCGGATGTAACAAGTCTCATTTGGGGGGGGGGGGGGCAAGAGAAGCCCATACCATTTTCGGTTACAGGACTTTTATTAGTCCCCCCCCCCCATGCCCATGCCTAGATCCGCCCCTGATTCATAGGCTGAAGATGTAAGTGCTATGATGTAACTTTAACCTAATGAAATTAATTACTAGAACCTCACATTTAACAAACAAACTGAAACACAAACAAATTTGAAACCAAACATAAAATATATAGACATAACACCACGGATAGAACACTAAAAATAAACTACAAATAAACTAATATAAACTACCTATTCAATTCTATTTCATTTCACTCAAAACTTGTGACTATTTAATTTCTAAACAAAAATAAATAATGTCCATTGAGATATTTATAATATAATAATAATAATAATAATAATAATAATTAATTATTAATATCATGGCGTCATGAAAGCGGCCTACCAAACCTTAAAGGGTATTCCACTTTCAAAAAAACGTTTGGTCATTTTATGGTTTACTCAGCCTCATGTGAACACACCAGACAGTTTATACGTTACTCCTTTCAGTATTTAGATATTTGATGTTCCTTTTGCTGCCCGAACGTCCTTCCTATACAAACCCATTATGACTTAAAACTCCAATTTAATCATGACAGATTATTCGAAAACAACCCATGTTTTTTCTGGTGACTGATATTGTCCTCCTAATACGTGAGAGGGCTGTGGAATTTCATTTACAGTTTTTATTTATTTTTAAAATATTGTTTTATTCATTTGGGTGGGTATGCCCAAATATGGAGGCGGCTACATTTTCCAAAACAATATTTTAAAAATAAATGAAAACTGTAGATGCAATTCCACGACCCTCTCACGTATTAGGAGGACAATATGAGTCACCAGAAAAAAGATGGGTTGTTTTCGAATAATCTGTCATGGTTAAAATGGAGTTTTAAGTTATAATGGGTTTGTATAGGAAGGACGTTCCGGCAGATTAATGAACATCAAATATCTAAATACTGAAAGGAGTAACTTATAAACTGTCTGGTGTGTTCACATGAGACTGAGTAGACCATTAAATGACCAAAAGTTTTTTTTGAAAGTGAAATACCCCTTTAAGGCCACAGGTGGATGGTGGATGAATGTTGATGAGCATATTGATCATCATCAATATGCTCAATAAAAAAAGCTTGTCCGCTGATCTCTACTGTGTACCAACCTGCAGGCCAGACCAATAAAGAACAGGATGATCGCAGCCACGTCAAATTTGTTCCAGAAATCCCTCCAGTAAAGACAAATCGCCTGGTTTGAAGCCTTGTATGGGAAGAACACAGAGAATGCCTGAATGTAATTACTGTAAGCACATCAATTCAACTCAATCAAGTTGATAGATTACACAGTGTGGTCTGGTTAGAATTATGTCATTGCATATTCACAATTAGGTTATATCCATAATTATTTTTTCAGCCACATTTCTGAATGTTAATTCAACTGCTAGCTCTAGAATAAACTGGATGAAGCCAACATCTCAGGAGGTTCCAAGCAGCCTGCACCTTATTGTTCTAACCCAGGGGTTTTCAACCTTTTTTATCTCAGGGACCACCATCTATTCAGGATTTGAGCCACGGACCACCATTTGATGACATTTTAGCCCCAAAGACCTAAAACTAAAGAATTATTTTGGTTTTGTTCACAATTCCAGGCTGGATTTTGCAAACAAAACAGTGTAGACTTCTTAATTAAATAGTGCTAATTCAGATGAATATTTTAACTCTTGAGAGTGTGGAAAAAAAATTACATTCTCAAGAGTTACATCTGGTTAACAACTTTCCGTCATTTAGCCTGGGGACCACTGGTGGTCCCCGGACCACCAGGTGAAAACCCCTGTTCTAACCCTTTGAGAAGTGTTTTCAAAACACCTGTAAAATATGATTCCCACCACTCACCCTGTTTCCCCAACATTGCATACCGTAACTTCCTTAGTTGTAGTTAGTTGTAGTAGTGTTATTCTATTAAAAACACCACAATAGATGTTTTGGTCTGCGATGCTATTTCCAATCATTAGAATTTGCCACATATTACATTAGAGCTGTCACAACATTGCAGGCAGAAATGATTTCATTAGACCATCCTCAACGATATGGACAAAAATATGAATATGAACATTATGAAGCAAATGTCAAACAGTTACAATAAGCCATGGGTGTCAGACTCTGGCCCGTGGCCAAATTTGGCCCACCGTGTAATTTCATTTGGCCCTTGAGACATTATCAAATTAAAGGGGAAGACCACCCATTTTCAACATTTTAATATGTCATTAATATACCTTAGAGATGTTGTGTATGTAGACACACAAAAAAGTTCCCCCAATTCTGTATTTCCTAAAAATGGAGGTCTGAAAAAATCATTAACATGGTGAAATACATCTGATGACATCACCAAGATGTATTTCACCATGTTAATGATTTTTCTTTCAGACCCATTTTTCCTGAGAGGGTACAAATGGTTCACATTTGTACCCTCTCAGGAAAATTTTGAAAATGGGTGGAATTCCCCTTTAAAAGGTTAGTTCGTTCAAACTTGGCCCGCTTTGTTCAGTTTTAAATTTTGTCCCACTCTGTATCTGAGTTTGACACGCCTGCAATAAGCTGACAGACAGGCAGACAGACAGACAGACAGACAGACAGACAGACAGACAGACAGACAGACAGACAGACAGACAGACCTCCCACTCACCTGGCGGACCTCCTCACACAGATAGGTGAACACCCAGAAGTACAGCACACATTCACTGGCCGACGGCCCACTAGGGGGCGCCGGCTTGAAGTCCAAAAGCAGGATATATGCAAACAGGATGAGGAAGAGGATGAACGTCACTGTGTTTCCCACAAACTTGGTGACGGGAGCCTTCCAGAAGTAAGACATTCGCGTAAAGGGCTTTCGCCATCCCTGCCCATCTAATCTGTGAGGCGCAGGAACATGATTAAGATTAAAGCACTCAGCCAATACCCTTCACACATGTTGAGCAGGGGCGGATGTAAAATGTCCCATTTGGGGGGGGGGGGGGGGGGGAGAACATGTTGGAGGGGCAAGAGAAAATGGTATGGGTGCGGCTTCATCGCCCGATGAAGTCGCACCCATAGCATTTTCGGTTACAGGATTTCTATTAGTCAAGTAAAGCATCAATAATAGCATCAGTTGTTGTTGAAGTTGCAACAGACACGCAGCATGCATAAAGCTAAAGGTCTGACTCAGAGAGTTTTCTGTTTTCAATGATGAAATGCTGTTGGTTTAGTGGTGACACAGCTGTAGTTAGTTAGTAGCAGTAGTAGTGTTTCACATCATTTTAAATAGAAGCACTTTAATTTGAAATATCTTGGGTTGTTTTGCATGCCATCATGTTTGGTGGGGCAGACTGGGCATTTAGGGAGGGCATTGCCCATGCCTAGATCCGCCCCTGATGTTGAGTATCCATTTATAGTTGTGGTAATAACTATAATAAGTATGGGGAAAGCAGTGTGTTATTGTTAAACATGTGGGACTGTGTACTAACCTGAAGGAGATGAAGTTGGTGCACAGCAGCAGGGGGAACAACAACGTGAGAAGGATCCTCCACCATGGAGTGTCTCTCTTCATTCCCCCTGACCAAAACCTAGAGAGCACAGACTGAAAGGACCAACAAGAAATATTAAACTAGGACAGGGGTTTTCAACCTTTTTCATCCCAGGGCCCTTTAAGCACTGACGAAGGTCTTCAGAACGAAACATTTGCTTTCTTAACAAGCACTTTGAGCACTGAGCACTTTACTATGAGCAACTAAATGACATGATGATTTTCTAAAGTCTTTTAGCCCCAAGGACCTAAAACTAAGGAATTCTTTTGATTTTGTTGACAATTCCAGGCTGGATTTTGCAAACAAAACAGTGTAGACTTCTTAATTAAATAGTGCTACTTCAGATGATGAATATTTTAACTGTTGAGAGTGTGAAAATGAAACCAAATGGACCCGCAAGGGTCCATTTGGTTTCATTTTCACACTCTCAAGAGTTAAATCTGGTTAACCAACTTTCCATCATTTAGCCTGGGGACCACCTGGAACGTTCTCAAGGACCACTGGTGGTCCCCGGACCACCTGTTGAAAACCCCTGCTGTAATGTCTTGTTGCTGCAAGTCTAGATGTCCAGAACAAATCTGTCCACACAGACGAAATAAAGTAACCTTGATTAAAATTGAGTTTTAAATCATAATGGGTTTGTACAGAAAGGGGACAGGGCAGACTAAAATGAACATCAAATATCTCAATACTGAATGAAATCCAGCGAAGCGTTAGTTCATTGAGGCACGGAGGGCAGAAGGTTATTTAATTCCCCTTATTCTCAATTAGTAATTCATTCTGTTCCTTTAAATCTGCAGTCTCTCCATGTCAACTCCCCTCACTCTCATTGGCTGTCACCATGTCAACTCCCCTCACTCTCATTGGCTGTCAGCTAAGTCAGTCACACCCACATTCAATCATGTGCTCCTTATAAGCAGTCTCTCTCTCCTCTCTCTCTCTCCCTCTCTTCCTGCTAGCTGCTCTGTCCTGTTGATCAGATATGTGTTCAAATTTCCTCCACCTCCCGGGCCTCCTCCCTGTGGCACCAGTTCTGAGTACATGAGTCTCTGATTAATCATGATTTAAGGGATGTAACATTTGTGGTATCTGGTATCTGTGTTTACTGTGGAATATGATATTTCTGTATCCATGTGGTTCATGTATTTTGGATATTGTTGTAATGTCTCTTGTCAGTCTGCACTGGATATGATGCCCATGTGTTAATGTCTTGTATTTTCGGTTACTGTACCTTGGCTCTGCTCAGGGGGTTGTTGATATCAGAGCTGCTCCTCGATTTAAATGAAATTGCACCATGCCGCTGCGGTGCTTTCACTGACTATCATTCCATTCCCATATAGTTAAGTTAGTTGTGGCTCCAGGTTGCTCACTGCCGTGAGCGTGTGTTGAGGGGTTGTTGATATCAGAGCTACACCAGCCGCTTCGACCTCTATCCATGGATTGAATAGAGCATAATCGCGAGTAATCACACGATCGAATACAACGAGTAGACGCAGTTAACAGATACCCGCCGGGCAAGTAGATATTTTGTATTCATTGCATCGGTGGATCACGGCTACTACTAGTAGGGCGGGGCGAAGCATAGTTTTACTGAAGTTATGTTTAGGGTTAGTAACCGCATAAAGCACCGTCTAACCCTAACCCTAGCCTAATCCTAAACCCTAAACATAACCTCAGTAAAACTAGGCTATGCCTACACCTAACCCCAACCCTAAACTTAACCTCAGTAAACTTATGCCTAAACCTAACCTAACCCTAACCATAACCTCAGTAAAACTTCCTTCGCCCCGCCCTACTAGTAGTAGCCGTGATCCACCGATGCAATGACAAAATATTTTGCAATACAAAATATCTACTTGCCCGGCGGGTATCTGTTATCTGCGTCTACTCGTTGTATTCGATCGTGTGACTACTCGCGATTATGCTCTATTCAATCCATGGATAGAGGTCGAAGCGGGTGGCTACACCGCAGGTGTGCAGGTAATCGGAGATATCAAATGCGATATCAGACCTATGACTCAGTTCATAGATCGTCTGATATCACATGAGCAGAGCCACGCCGCCAAACAATCATGCAAAAGCTTTGCAATAAATGATCTATGGTCAATCGGATTTCTGAGCCGAAGTGTGTCAATGAAGTAACTTATAAACCGTCTGGGCTGTTCACATGAGGCTGAGTAGACAATACAATGAACAAAAGTGTTTTAAATTGTGAAATATCCCTTCTAAGGTACAAAAGTAAATAATAGTTTCTCTCCGAAATAATCCAACCAACCTCTAAGCCATCATGGTTGAAGAAGCAGCGAGATTCAGCAGCTATGGCCATTTGGAAGCAGTTTGTTCCCCAGACTGGGGACCCTCTCTTCAGCAGACTCAAGGACTTATGTTCATCGCTCTGGTAACATGAGCCCATTAGATCTGAGGTGAGAAGTTCCACAAAGCATTATTCTCTTAGTGTCTTTGTAATATATACATAGAAATAACGAATCATAATGTGTTCTTGCATACTGTAGATCAGGGGTTTTCAACCTTTTTCATCCCAGGGACCACCATTTATTCAGGATTTGAGCCACGGACCACCATTTGACGATATTTTAGCCCCACAGACCCCAAATCTAAAGATTTATTTTGCTTTTGACCACAATTTCAGGCTGGATTTGGGAAACAAAACAAGCAAAACATATAAAATGGCTAATTCAGATGATGAATATTTTAACTCTTGAGAGTGTGGTTTAATTTTTACGTTCTCAAGAGTTAAACTGGTTAACCAACTTAGCTGGGGACCACCTGGAACCCTCTCAAGGACCACAGGTGGTCCCCGGACCACCTGTTGAAAACCCCTGCTGTAGATCATTCTGGAGTAACACCATCAGCTAAATGCCCAAATTGTAAATTGTACATATTTATATGTGGAAGCGCAGTTTGTGGTCATTGTCAGGCGGCCGACAGCCTTTTTTTGTTTATAGGAAGGATTTGTCATACATTTGTGAATCCGTCACATATAAACTACATCTATATCTACCATCTACCATTAACATCCTACATAAGGCAAACCTTTCATGTCTAGCAAACTAGACGTTTTTCATTATTCTAAATCCATTCTAGCATTAGTTTTGCATAAAACTAATGGCTAAAAACAACCATAGCCACTCGAATATACCCAACATATGTTGACCTCATCACATTTGTCAAAAGAGTGCCGAACTATCAGTTCAGGAACCTAGAACCTAAAATCCTCAGTTTGATGATTTAATACAGGTCTCACCATGTGCACGTTCTTCAAACTTCAGTGCCAGCTCTGTCATAGAACGTTTGGCCTCCGTTCCATATTCACTCTTTGACATCTCTCTCAGCATCTTACAAGCACTCAGAGCATTCAGCACCGGCTCCTCTGACTGGGAGAATGGACGGATGGACGGATGGACAGAGACAGACATAGACGGAGAGACAGAGATACACGGTTACCAAAAACCTCAACTCAATGTGATTGTAACCAAGAAATTCGAACGAGTAGCAGGTTGCTATGCTAATATCGGCTCTGTGATGTCATCATCAGTACTAGCATAATAATTAGCCATTATTATCTCCCCTTAAGACTGTTGCTGGGCATTTCAAAATCCCATCCTGCGCCGGATGCAGCCGGATAGGGAGCTTGTCAGCAATCAAGTAGACAGATAGGAACTAAGGCTGCCAGAATTAACTAGTTAATCGCGAGTTAACTCAGCCGTGAGTTAACTCGATTATATTTTTTAGTGCGAGATTAACTCACAGTAAAACCAAAGGCCAAGTGGGTCTATTTGGTTAAAATTTTGCCAAGTGAATAATTGTTACATATCTGCATCAGTTAAGTTACTTTAAAATAAGTCTACACAATTAGAGAATGTAGAAAACTTTCTACAAAAATGTGCATGTTCGCTCCTAAAGATACCAACATCAAATTGTTGACAAATTCTTTAATTTAGGTCTGGAAGTCTAAATAAATGTCATCAAATGGTGGTCTGTGGCTCAAATGAAGATTAAATAATTGACCTTGATATGAATATTCTTGGAAAAACACTCATTTATGGTATATTTAGAACTCATAAAAACATGCGATTAATCTGCGATTAATCAAAGATTAACTATGGGCAATCATGCGATTAATCGCGATTGACAGCTCTAATAGGAACATAACATTACTAAACACAGCACAATATTAAGACAAAAGGGTTGAACAATATTACTGTAATCAAGATCATTCTGCAACACAAACAATAAAACAGTTGACCCCTAGCTGTCACATCAAATATATCCTTCAGCCTCCCATAAGCATCAGGTGTTTGACTATACCTTCTCCCAGAAAATGTCAGCCGTGCAGGGGCGGATACCGTTGTTGCGACATCCCGTTGTTCTGAAACTACGAGACGCAAAACCCTAGCCCCCTCCAACCGTAACCCTAATCCTAAAACCCGGACCCTCAACCTAACCTCACAGACCTGACGGTCTGTGAGGTTAGGTTGAGCGTCGGGGATTTAGGCTCTTAGGGTTACGGTTGGAGAAGGGTAGGGTTTTGCTACAAACATGCCTAAACCCTTCTCTAACCCTCATCCTCACCATAACCACATCAAGCACGTTGCAGCCGATAGTGGATTTCCAGCGCATGTTCGGACTAATGGAAGTTCTGATCTATGGGACTTCGGTACTTAGATCAGTCCCCACTGCAGTTCTGTCGGCCAGCCCAGATGAGATAAAACCTTACCTTCTCCCAGAAGATGTCAGCCATGCCACCGTTGTTCTGGAGGACAGCCCAGATGAGATAAAACCTTACCTTCTCCCAGAAGATCTCAGCCATGCCACCGTTGTTCTGGAGGACAGCCCAGATGAGATGAAACCTTACCTTCTCCCAGAAGATGTCAGCCATGTCACCGTTGTTCTGGAGGACAGCCCAAATGAGATGAAATGAAACCTTACCTTCTCCCAGAAGATCTCAGCCACGTCACCGTTGTTCTGGAGGACAGCCCAGATGAGGAGATGCGTCCAGAGGGACTTACAGTCCTCGTTCCTGTATGAATGTTCTCCTTCCTGAGAACAGAAGTATGAAGAGGAATGGGGGATGAAGAATAACAACATTTCTCCAGGCCTATTTGTTTACATTTACTGAATATTGTGATCAGGCCTTCATTTGACTTATGACTGATCACTACCAAGGCTGTTATTACAAGGGAGGGACTCAAATTTACTTCACTCCACACAAAATATCTCCTCCACAAACAGCAGATCTACCAGCTCTCACACACACACACACACACACACACACACCACACACACACACACACACACACACACACACACACACACACACACACACACACACACACACATTGAGAACTTGCAGATCTGTTCAATACGGGATCATGTTTGAAGAGTGAATGACATCATGGCAATCACAATGTATTTGTAGTAACCATGGTAACCACGGTGAGCAGGATGTGTTCACAGTAAACGGTAGAATTCAGAGGAATACCTCCTGCAGGGCCTTCAAGTCTTCCGGACCCAGAAAGGAGAGGTAGTACGGCTTCAAATCAGGCAGGAGTCTATTCAAGACACCTGACACCTGGTATACACAGACAGGAGAGAGAACACAACTTGTGAAAAAAAAGAAAGAAAGAAAGAAAGAAAGAAAGAAAGAAAGAAAGAAAGAAACAAAGAAACAAAGAAACAAACAAACAAACAAACAAACAAAGAAACAAACAAACAAAAATATATAAAAATACCTATTCTTATCAAATTTGATTCAATCTGATATCAGATTTACTTATCTCCTTGGGCCCTGAATCACCTATAGCAGGGGTTTTCAACCTTTTTGATACCATGCAGGGACCACCATTTATTCAGTATTTGAGCCACGGACCACCATTTGACGACATTTTTAGCCCCGCAGACCCCAAAACTAAAGATTTCTTTTGTTTTTTTTGTCCACAATTCCAGGCTGGATTTGGGAAACAAAACAGGCAAAACATACAGATCAAAATGACCATTAATCTTGACTCTTGAGAGCGTAAAAATGAAACCAAATGGACCTGCAAGGGTCCATTTGGTTTCATTTTTACGTTACGAAAAGGTCTAAAGAAGAAGTCCACATCAATCCCAGTCGGGCTGTATGATCTGAGTGAGCTTCTTTCAACAAGGAAGCAAAGTTTTCTCTGATGAAGACGCTTTCATTACCAGGAAACTAATCCCCAGGTCCTCCCGAAAGATTCTGCTAATGCTTCCTAAAATTGTTTTTTTTTTTTTTTTTTTTACAATATTTTGAAGAGCTCTCTATTGCATCAACATTTCATCATAATCCTAAACCTGTGGTTTTCAACAGGTGGTCCGGGGACCACCAGTGGTCCTTGAGAGGGTTTCAGGTGGTCCCCAGGCTAAATGACGAAAAGTTGGTTAACCAGATGTAACTCTTTGAGAGCAAATGGACCCGCAAGCGTCCATTTGTGAGGTCTGAACCTAAACCCACCTGCAACAGGCTGGTCTCTGTGAGGTCTAAACCTGAATCCGGCTCAAGCAGACCGAACTCTGTGAGGTCTAAACCTGAACCTTGCTCAAGCAGACCGAACTCTGTGAGGCCTAAACCTGAACCCGGCTCAAGCAGGCTGGTCTTTCTAGGGTCTGGGTTTTCCTCCTCCAGCATCTTGTAGAGCAGAGCGTCTTTATCCGACAGCGTGTGTCTGTAGAGAGTCTCCAGCCAGCCGTACGTCATCTGGTCTGCGATGCTGACCTTCTCAATGAGCAGACGTACAAGCTGTGTCTGACCACTGGTCAGCGCTGATGTCATGAAATCCTGAACGTCCTTCTGTTTGAGGTAAAGCAGAGACACGTTATCCTCCCCACTTCTCTCACATCTAAAATATTTTTGGGGCAAAAGTAGGTATGTTTTTTTTGTCTTGTCATTTACTTTTATGGATACAATTAGGCATTGTAAACAATCGTTCTCAATAGGCTGTACTTACTACAAATGCAAGTGTGCATCCACGTGTCTCAAAAGGGAATTCCACTTATTTTCAATATTTTACATTAATATACCTTATAGTTGTTTTGTGGACATGATAAAAAAAAAGTTCCCCCCATTCTGTGTTTTCCTAGAAATGGAGGTCTGAAAAAAAATCATTAGCATGGTGAAATACATCTTGACGTCATCAAGATGTGTTTCACCATGTTAATGAGTTTCCTTTTTTCTGAGAGTGTACAAATGGAACCAAATGGACCCGCTAGGGTCCATTTGGTTCACATGTGTACACTCTCAGGGAAAAAAATGAAAATGGGTGGAATTCCCCTTTAAGAGGCGCCCCCCCACTTCTAAAAGTCCCACTACAACACTGACGTTATCTAACTCAGTGCTAACCAAAGTGTGGTCCAGGGACCCCCATCATTTCTAAGAGTTCCTCAACCAAGATGGAAATGCTGATAAATGGGTGTCCGGGGTAGACTAATGTCCGGGGTAGACTAATGCCCCCACTTTGACTAATGTCAAAGTGGGGGTCATTGAAATTAAAAGGGTTGACAATCACATGCGATAGCTGTAAATATATATATATATTAATATATATATATATTATATATATATATAATTATATATATATATATATATATATATATATATATATATATATATATTCTCTTACGGGGTCTCTGGCATATATTTTAAAATTTCAAATTAGGGTCAATTAGGGAGTGTTGGACATGCAAAGCATTTGGGAAACACTGATCTAAATGGTTTGAAAAACAAACAAACCATTAGGAAAAACAATATGTAGCCACTAGCCAATATTGACATTGATTGTGTTACTTATAAATGAGTTACAGCATGTAGGGGTTGTATGATATACACCGATAATAAATATGTAAATACTGGAGGAGGCAGTATTTACAGAGAGTATTTACAGAGTATTTGCAGAGATCATAGGCGTGCATACATAGACGTCAAGGGGGGTTTGAGCACCCCCTAGTGGCCCTCTCTGGACCAACATGCCCTTTTTAAAAGAGCAAAAAGATGCTGAAATGCTGTTTTCTATGCGTTTTTAACCCCCCAAAACTCAATTTTCCGGGCGGCTAGAGTGCCCTCCTGGTTACATTTGAGCACCTACCCTTGAAACTCTCTGTGCACGCCACTGGCAGAGATTATATTAGTGTAGCAGGTGGCTACAGCCTCTGTCGTGATGGCCTCCAAAGTCTAGTATCTGCCCCCGGACCAGGGGGGTGTCCTCTTGGTCTAGTGGTTAAGATGTTGGACGTTCACGTGGGAGACCCGGGTTCGAATCCCGGGCGTTACATTAGTGTTGGGATGTTGTTCTCACCTTATCGTTGAACGACCATCGGTTAACAGGGATACTGAGGAGCAGACTGCTGGCTAAGTCAAATCTGTTCCATCTCATTGTTAGATTCAGCCACTTGTAAGAGAAGGGATTACGTGATGCACACCCTTTAATAGCTGAAACACAAGCACGCACGCGCACACGCACACGCACACACACGGTTGAGCAATCGTCATCATAGAAGACCATCTCGTCTCCCCAAAAACAGCAGTGCCACGGGCGGATTGGCCCACAGGAATACGGGTGGCCAGGCCCAGGCAAACTAGCGTTTCTATCCTACAGAAAGTACCAACTGGGCCATACATGGCCCAACTGGGCCATACATGTATTTATTTATCTAGTTATTTGTTAATTATTTGATTTATTTTTATTTCTTGAGAAAAGTCCAGGCCAGAGTAGGCCAGGCCCAGGCAAACGAGTCTTTCTATGCTTATGCTATAAAAACGAGGTGTAGGAGCACCACCAACTTTGTGATATGGCAACAAAACGAACAACATCATCAACATGCACCGACACTGAAAAGAGAAAATATTGACGAAGGCTAGGCCAAAAATAAATATTATATTTTTATAATATAAATATTATATTATAAAAATAAATAAAAAGTCTACATTGACACTAGATGGTTGACATCAAGAGTGTCGTGCACGTTACTTTTAAAAAGTAACTAATTACCGTTACCGTCTGAAAAGTAACTTTGCTGTTACTATATATACACAGCACCATTCCAGAAAATTAGAATATCAAGGAAAAGTTGGTTTATTTCCACAATTCCATTAAAAACCCTGAACTGTCAATAATTATAGATCCAGTGCTCACAATGTAAATTATTTCAAGTATTTATTTGTTTATTTTTACACAATCTTGGCTTCCAGCTCATAAAACCCACCAAATCAAGATTTTTTTTTTTTTTTAAATGGAATATTTTATGAGACCACTAAAAATGTCTTTTTAAACAAGAAATCTTTTAAACAAGTATATTAATGTATGCAGTTAATACTTGGTCTGGGCTACTACTGGGCTACTAGAACAATTTCATTAATGGGGCGTGGCATAGAGGTGATCAACCTGTGGCACTGTTGAAGTGTTATGGAAGCCCAGTTTTGCTTCAATAACAGCCATAAATGAATTTGTATTGTTCAGTCTTATGTCTCACACCTTCCTCTTGACAATACAACCCAGATTCTCTGTCGGGTTGAAGTCAGGACAGTTGGCAGGTGCAGTAATACCATGGTCAGTACAGCAGTTAGTAGTTTTGGCTCTGTGGGCAGGTGCCAAATTGAGCTGGAGAGAAAAATTAGCATCTCCATGAAGCTTGTCAGCATACCGAAGCACAAGGTACTCTAAAAAGATGGCTGTGTTGCAACCACTGGTGAGCTTTCACTGTCAGTGGATTAACACCAGCGATAACATGGCTTGGAGACTGGTCATGGCAAAACACATGATTTAGGCCATGTTATCAGCTGAAAACTTCAACACAGCCATCATTTAGAGTACCTTGTGCTTCGGTATGTTGACAAGCTTCATGGAGATGCTAAATTTCCTTTCCAGCTCGATTTGGCACCTGCCCACAGAGCCAAAACTACTAGTAACTGTTGTGCTGACCATTGTATTACTGCGCTTAACTGACCTGCCAACTGTCCTGACTTTAACCCAACAGAGAATCTATTGTCAAGAGGAAGGTGTGAGACATAAGACTGAACAATACAAATTCATTTATGGCTGTTATTGAAGCAAAACTGGGCTTCCATAACACCTCAACAGTGCCACAGGTTGATCACCTCCATGCCACGCCCCATTTATAAAAATAATTTGTTCAGAAGTAGCCCAGACCAAGTATTTACTGCATACATTAATATACGGATAGTCAACATTCCTTGTTTAAAACACATTTTTAGTGGTCTCATAAAATATATATATTTTTTTTAAATCCTGATTCGGTGAAAAATAAATATTTGAAATCATTTATAATGTGAGCACTGAATCTATAATTAATGAACGTTCAGGTTTTTTAATCGAATTGTGGAAATAAACCAACTTTTCCATGATATTCTAATTTTTCAGAATGGAGCTGTATACAACGTATATTAGTAGTAGTAGTAGTAGGTTTTTATTTCGGAACTTAATGAAAAGCTTTACACAAATGAGAAGCATGAAAGAAAATTTACATATGTTGATATACAGATAATTGTACAGTCCGTACTGGTGCCGAAAGGGTATAGGCAGAAGCCGAAGCTTATTAATGCCTACCCCTTACGCTGTAAGAAATTACAGCATGTTAAATGATAATTTCATACGTTGGAGGTCCAAGAATATTATATTATATTATATTATATTATATTATATTATATTATATTTATTTATTTATATTATATTATATTATATTATATTATATTATATTATATTATATTATATTATATTATATTATTGAAATATTTTTCAACCATTATCAAACCTTGGTTTTATAATGGTCTGCCTTTTATCCTTAATTTCAGTATTAATATTTAGTGTGATACCTGGCATCAGGGCTTCGATCAGGACTCCATCAAAGTCTTCAGGTCTCTCGTTCTCATGGTAGAATGTTATCAGCTGCTTTTTCTCCATGATTCTCTTAATCTGAAGGTTACAGTATGAGATATGAATGCATGCCAGCCACCAGATCACTAGTACAATGTAATACAGGGCTGGGCAATTATTGTTCCCAAGGCGCCAAATGAGATACATAAAATATTGTGGAGGGCCAAGACTAAAGGCTGAACTAAAGTCGAAAGTAAGACGAAAGTAAGCGTCAGACTAAACTTTTTGATACCAGGGCCTCTATTTATTCAGTATTTGAGCCACAGAGGACCCCCCATTTGATGAAAGTTTAGACCCACAGACGCCCAAACTAAAGATTTCTTTTGTTTTTGTTCACAATACCAGGCTGGATTTGGGAAACAAAATATTTAACTAGAACTCTCTCAAGGACCACTGGTGGCCCCCAGGCCGCATAATGCCCAGGTACAATGTAATAGAATCACCCTCTTTATTCTGCATCGTTAATCCTATGAACTTCCAGCTTCTCTAAATGTAAATCAAAGCTTTATTAAGCGTCCTTTCCCTACTGCATAGACATTTGGAGTAATCACTGACGACGTAACATGGAATATATCGGAGGCTAACAACTGATGCTAAAGAGTGTAGTCCGTAAATCAATTACGGTATTTAATAGTAAAAATAGTTATTCTGGATCAACAGACCCAGGATTTTCCTGGTTTGGCAAACGAGGGTTTAGGCACCCATGGGCCTAGATTTTCGTCACCACTAAACCCCTTATCCCTTAACTTCTTTGCCTTTTAAAACTATTTTAAAACATTTTTCAATAGTTAAAATGGCCAGTCAGAATGACAAGCTCACAACATGTCAATAGATTGACATGTTGAACTATTCCAAATAGTTTATGAAAACAGTAAAGGCCTATTCAGAGATGGATTTTCGGTGCCCACCGCAACCACCGTTTCCTACAATATGACGTCATACCACCGCAACCACCGCACTTCCCAGCCCTCCTCTCGGATTTTACTAACCACCGCACCGCACCGCAGCGGTTGCTTGTTTTTAACGGCTGGTTAAAAAAAGAAAACACACAACACACCACAGCGCGACGGGCAGGAGGAGAAGGAAGGAACGGGGAATTCAATGATAGATTAGAGACAATGACATAAATAGAATAGGAGATAAAATGGTAAATGGTGCATTTATATAGCGCCAAAGGCACTTTACATAGCTTGTGCATCACATTCACCCATTCACACACACATTCATCCACTGATTGCAGTGGAAACCATGCAAGGTACCTACTAGCACATCAGGAGCAATTAGGGGTTCAGTGTCTTGCTCAAGGACACTTCCACACTAACTCTGGGGGAGCCCGGGATCGAACCAGCAACCTTGCGGTTACCATCCGGTGACTCTACCCCTGAGCCACAGAGATAAACATAAAAGCAGCAGAAATGATTAAAGTTAAGGCAGGTAGAAGTAGAGAGAGAAACAGGGGAAATGGTAGTGGACTATGGAATAGCGGTGGTCGTGGTGCTCTGAGCGGTGCTGGTAGTGGACTATGAATAGCGGTGGTCGTGGTGCTCTGAGCGGTGCTGGTAGTGGACTATGAATAGCGGTGGTCGCGGTGCTCTGAGCGGTGCTGGTAGTGGACTATGGAATAGCGGTGGTCGCAGTGCTCTGAGCGGTGCTGGTAGTGGACTATGGAATAGCGGTGGTCGCGGTGCTCTGAGCGGTGCTGGTAGTGGACTATGAATAGCGGTGGTCGCAGTGCTCTGAGCGGTGCTGGTAGTGGACTATGGAATAGCGGTGGTCGCGGTGCTCTGAGAGGTGCTGGTAGTGGACTATGGAATAGCGGTGGTCGCGGTGCTCTGAGCGGTGCTGGTAGTGGACTATGGAATAGCGGTGGTCGCGGTGCTCTGAGCGGTGCTGGTAGTTGCAGGGGTGGACTGACAGTCTGGCATACAGGGCATTTTCCCGGTGGGCCGACCCCCCCGGGGGCCGTTAATGTCGTGTTTTAATTAAAAAAAAAAAAAAAATCTGCACAAAACCAGCCCACGAATCAGTGCTGGCGGCCCTCTGTCCTCTTCAAATGAGACTGCCTATTGCAGGGTTTTTATAGTTAACTAAAACTAACTAACTAATTTTAGTTAGCCCGAGCCCCAGAGCCCCTTATGTCTTAAATTCTCATGGGGGCTCAGGCCCCGGAGCCCCCACAAAGATTCAGAGGGCCGCTCTGAGGGCCGCTCTGAGACAAAATTGCCCGGTACGTTTTGAGCTCCCAGTCCACCCCTGCTGGTAGTGGACTATGGAATAGCGGTGGTCGCGGTGCTCTGAG
The DNA here is from genome assembly GCA_039105355.1 of Benthosema pterotum. Taxonomy (NCBI): domain Eukaryota; kingdom Metazoa; phylum Chordata; class Actinopteri; order Myctophiformes; family Myctophidae; genus Benthosema; species Benthosema pterotum. Next base: position 59,153,069 of record CM076968.1, on the reverse strand, counting down.
CGGTGCTGGTAGTGGACTATGGAATAGCGGTGGTCGCGGTGCTCTGAGCGGTGCTGGTAGTGGACTATGGAATAGCGGTGGTTGCGGTGCTCTGAGCGGTGCTGGTAGTGGACTATGGAATAGCGGTGGTCGTGGTGCTCTGAGCGGTGCTGGTAGTGGACTATGGAATAGCGGTGGTCGTGGTGCTCTGAGCGGTGCTCGCGGTGGCCACCGAAATTCTGAACTCCGAAAGAGCCTTAAGTGGTTTAGGATAAGGGGTTTATGGAGCCCATGGTGTCTTACCTGTTCAACATGATCATGGGTCTGGACTTCAAGGGGGGAGCGTCTCCTGGCCACGCCTGCCCGTCTGCCATCTGATTGCTTCTCCAAGACTTCACTCAAGAGGTCGGCCACACCTCCTGAACCTGCCAGCACCAACCAGGGTGTGGAGTTCTCCAAAGACTCAGCCACACTCTGAGGGGGAGAGAGAGAGAGAGAGAGAGAGAGAGAGAGAGAGAGAGAGAGAGAGAGAGAGAGAGAGGGAGGGAGGGAGGAGAGAGAGGGAGGGAGAGAGAGAGAGAGAGAGAGAGAGAGAGAGAGAGAGAGAGAGAGAGAGAGAGAGAGAGAGAGAGAGAGAGAGAGAGAGAGAGAGAGAGAGAGAGAGAGAGAGAGAGAGAGAGAGAGAAGAGAGAAGAGAGAGAGAGAGAGAGAGAGAGAGAGAGAATACAAGGCAATGTATTCAAATACGGCTGTTTACATTTGATCATCTGCTGCAGGGGTTTTCAACCAGTGGTCCAGGGACCACCAGTGGTCCTTGAGAGGGTTCCAAATGGTTCCCAGCTAAGTTGGTTAACCAGATGTAACTCCTGAGAGTGTAAAAATGAAACCAAATGGATTTGGTTTCATTAATTAAAAATATTCATCATCTGAATTAGCCATTTTGGAATGTATGTTTTGTTTCCCCAAATCCAGCCTGGAATTGTGGACAAAAGCAAAAATAAATCATTAGATTTGGGGTCTGCTGAATTAATTAATGCTGAATTAATTAATGCTGAATTAATGGTGGACCCTGGGATGAAAAAGGTTGAAAACCACTGATCTGCTGTTCCAGACAGCCATTGTTTACATAGAAGTAGTGATTGTACCTTAAGCTGAGATAACTCTCCTCCTACAAGCAGGCAGAGGACAGGAACAGCCTTGCTTTCTGGAAGAAAATAGAAATGTATTGATTCATTGGATGTCATGGTCACCATAATAACACAGTTGAGTTTTACTACCGTATTTTCCATATAAGCCGCTACTTTTTTCAGATGCTTTTGACCCTGCGGATTATACAACGGTGCGGCCAATCTATGGATGTTTACAGGCAACACAGGGGTGGTCCTTGAGAGGGTTCCAGGTGGGTTACACAGACTAAATGATGGAAAGCTGTCTTTGAGAGTGTAAATGAAACCCAATGGGTTTCATGTTTACACTCTCAAGAGTTATGATATCCACCATCTAAATTAGCACCACTTAATTAATAAGTCATAAGTCATGTTCATTTTGGTCTAATTTTAATGTTTTGCCTCTTGTTTGCAAAAAAACATCCTGGAATTGTGAATAAACTCTGGCTCGAATACTGAATAAATAGTGGGCCCTGGGATCAAAAAGGTTGAAAACCACTGCTCTAACATGAAGCTTGTTGCGGCTTATAGTCAGATGCGGCTCGTACATGGAAAAATCTGTATTTTGCCCCAAATTTAGCTGGTGTGGCCTATATTCAGGTGCGGCTTATAGTCCAGAAATTACGGTACTCTTAAATGCCCTTTTGACCTGGCCATGATAAACAACATGTGTGATTACTTTAGTTCCAGTAGCACAGAGACAATGTATGTCCATCTATCTCTTACCCATGATGTTCCTCAAACTTGACCCTGAAGTTCTTCTCTCCTCCTCGGTGACCTTCACGTCCATCGTCCACCAGCAGGTAGCCATGATGGTTCCTCTCCAGAGAACACGACTCACTGGGTGTGTACTGAACAACACCTCCCTGAGATGGAACGAAACAGGATATACACAGTTTTTTTCAGTCCGATCGTCGACAGTAGTTGACACCGGCGACCGGAGAAGTCGGGCTGCCACGAACTCGGACCGAGCAAAAGTGCGGAGATCTCGGCCCTGGGGTGCGGAGATCTCGGCCCGGGGCTGTGGAGAGGTCGGCCCAGGCCATATACCAACCATCATCAAGCTATTTATGCTTGATATTGCTTGCTGTTGTGACAATAGACATGCATAGCAACCATTATCAAGCCATAAGCATGTTCAATAGACATGCATACCAACCATTAACACCCATTATCACTGCATACCAAGCCATTTTACCACCAAGTCATTTATGCTTGATATTGCTTGATATTGTCACAGGCATTGATTGATACCAACCATCATCAAGGCATTTATGCTTGATATCGCTTGCTGTTGTGACAATAGACATGCATATGCACCATTATCACTGCATACCAACCATTAGCAAGCCATTTCACCTCGGGTCCAAGTGTGAACATATAGATATAAATATCAGCAATTATCAGTCAATCACCTCATTTTTGCTGGGCCAGGGAAACAAAGCAGTCAAACATTCACTAGATCAAAATCACAATTAATCTTCTACATTCTGTTGTGTAGACTTAAAAAAAACACAATAATAAGGATGATAATATACAAGGGCCTAAAACAGTTGACACTAGCTCACTAAGAAACTAACTGGGCACAGCCCTGGGCCGACCTCTCCACAGCCCCAGGCCGACCTCTCCACAGCCCCGGGCCGACCTCTCCACAGCCCCTGGCCGACCTCTCCACAGCCCCTGGCCGACCTCTCCACAGCCCCAGGCCGACCTCTCCACAGCCCCTGGCCGACCTCTCCACAGCCCCTGGCCGACCTCTCCACAGCCCCTGGCCGACCTCTCCACAGCCCCTGGCCGACCTCTCCACAGCCCCTGGCCGACCTCTCCACAGCCCCTGGCCGACCTCTCCACAGCCCCTGGCCGACCTCTCCACAGCCCCTGGCCGACCTCTCCACAGCCCTGGCCGACCTCTCCACAGCCCCGGGCCGACCTCTCCACAGCCCCGGGCCGACCTCTCCACAGCCCCGGGCCGACCTCTCCACAGCCCCGGGCCGACCTCTCCACAGCCCCGGGCCGACCTCTCCACAGCCCCGGGCCGACCTCTCCACAGCCCCGGGCCGACCTCTCCACAGCCCCGGGCGACCTCTCCACAGCCCCGGGCCGACCTCTCCACAGCCCCGGGCCGACCTCTCCACAGCCCCTGGCCGACCTCTCCACAGCCCTGGCCGACCTCTCCACAGCCCCGGGCCGACCTCTCCACAGCCCCGGGCCGACCTCTCCACAGCCCCTGGCCGACCTCTCCACAGCCCCTGGCCGACCTCTCCACAGCCCCTGGCCGACCTCTCCACAGCCCCTGGCCGACCTCTCCACAGCCCCGGGCCGACCTCTCCACAGCCCCGGGCCGACCTCTCCACAGCCCCGGGCCGACCTCTCCACAGCCCCTGGCCGACCTCTCCACAGCCCCTGGCCGACCTCTCCACAGCCCCTGGCCGACCTCTCCACAGCCCCTGGCCGACCTCTCCACAGCCCCGGGCCGACCTCTCCACAGCCCCTGGCCGACCTCTCCACAGCCCCGGGCCGACCTCTCCACAGCCCCGGGCCGACCTCTCCACAGCCCCGGGCCGACCTCTCCACAGCCCCAGGCCGACCTCTCCACAGCCCCAGGCCGACATCTCCACAGCCCCGGGCCACAATGGGTTAAAGGTAATGGAAGTGATTTCACTTTTGTCAGATATCACCCAAAAAATGTTTTCTGTTAAAATGCTCTATTATAAGGTGTGCAGACCATATATGGAGCTAATAAAAGTTCCCCAGGTGGAGGGTGAATTCTCCTCCAATCAGGATCGAGCAGCAGGTTCACATAGTGTAGCTACTCTTGGGCGCCCCTAGTGCACCAGGCTGGTACTACACCATGAATTTCAAATCACTTACCCTACCTTTAATAATCCTTTCATGAAACAATGTGTGTAAACAGTGCATTGTGTGTAAATACCTTAGCGTTGGCCAACTGGTGTCTGTTGTGTACCACAGCCCAGGGGGCGATGCCCAGCACAGAGATCGTGGAGCGGTCCCTCGCTGCCTCTCCTACACATCTCCACAGACCTTCATCCAAGCCTTCGCTCACTATCCATGAGTTCACTCCCAGGATGCTTTCTGTATCAATGTATGATGACATCATCAACATGTGACCGACCTTCACAAATCCTCTATTGCATTCAACAGGCGGTCCGAGGACCACCAGTGGTCTTGAGAGGGTCCTAGGTGGTCCCCAGCTAAGTTGGTTAACCAGATGTAACTCTTGAGAGTTTTTGAGAGATTGGACTGGATTATCCAGTCCAATCTCAACCCAATTTGTATGTATGGCATAGACTGATCATAAAGTAGGAGTAGGTACCTACGTCTGTCTGGAGACCACCATGCCTTCAAAGGATCCCAGGCTAATATGGATACATAAATCACACTTGTCCTATAACTAGAATTGAATATTTAAAACACATATAATAATATTTTCTTTAGTTTAAAAATAGTTCATCATTTTATCCCTTGGGGGGCGCCATTTTACAGACGATTTTCCCTGGAGCTCCCGGGAAAATCTTCCAAATTGCTTAGAAATGCCACTGACACACGCACACGTCACGCACGTGCACGCACACGTCACACACACACATACACACACAAACACACACCAGTTTTATCCATGGCCTTGACCAGTCTCTCTCTGATGACCTTCTGAACCCAGGCTGTGACCTGTGCTCTACCGTCTCCAACCACAGACACCACCAGACTGGGAGGATTCCACCCCCACCAACCCTCTCTCCAGAAGCTGGCCAACACGTCATAGAAGAGCGAGGGTTCAGTGGGTGACACACGCCCAAACTACAGAGAGAGAGAGAGAGAGAGAGAGAGAGAGAGAGAGAGAGAGAGAGAGAGAGAGAGATTGTATATATATTATTATATTATGTTGTGTGTTATACATACAGTACAGTAAATGTCTATTCTAAAGTTGAAGTTGTCCGTACATCCATTTGATAGTTTGAGAGTTAGAGAAAGAGTGAGTGAGTGAGTGAGTGAGTGAGTGAGTGAGTGAGTGAGTGAGTGAGTGGAGTGAGTGAGTGAGTGAGTGAGTGAGTGAGTGAGTGAGTGAGTGAGTGAGTGAGTGAGTGAGTGAGTGTGTGTGTGTGTGTGTGTGTGTGTGTGTGTGTGTGTGTGTGTGTGTGTGCGCGCGTGTGTGTGCGCGTGCGTGTGTGCGTGCGTGCGTAATAGATGATGAGGACAGTGCCATGAACTACATTGTGAGCAGTGTTGTAGTGGTACTTTTGTGTGGGGGTGGGGGCACCTCTTAAAGGGGAATTCCACCCATTTTCATTTTTTCCTGAGAGTGTACAAATGTGAACCAAATGGACCCTAGCGGGTCCATTTGGTTCCATTTGTTCCCTCTCAGAAAAAATGAAACTCATTAACATCGTGAAAACACATCTTGATGATGTCATCACGCTATTGTTTTTTTTTCAGACCTCCATTTCTAGGAAGCACAGAATGGGGGGACTTTTTTACCATGTCCACACAACATCTCTATGGTGTATTAATGACATAGTAAAATATTGAAAATGAGTGGAATTCCCCTTTAAGACACTTGCATTTGCATGTGCATTTGCGTCCACCTGCACAACACACACAGACATGTTATTAAAAGTATAGCACATTGAGAAAGATTGTTTGCAATGCCTAATTGTATCCATAAAAGTAAGACAAAAAACATAGGCCCACTTTTGCCCCAAAAATATTTTAGATGTGAGAAATGGAGGGACGCCGTCCCCCCGCGTCCCCCTCCACTACACCCCTGTATATAAAATATTTTAGATGTGAGAAGTGGAGGGACGCCGTCCCCCCACGTCCCCCTGACACTACACCCCTGTATATAAAATATTTTAGATGTGAGAAATGGAGGGACGCCGTCCCCCGCGTCCCCCCTCCACTACACCCCTGTATATAAAATATGTTTTAGATGTGAGAAGTGGGGGGACGCCGTCCCCCCACGTCCCCTGACACTACACCCCTGTATATAAAATATTTTAGATGTGAGAAGTGGAGGGACGCCGTCCCCCCCACGTCCCCCCTCCACTACACCCCTGTATATAAAATATTTTAGATGTGAGAAGTGGAGGGACGCCGTCCCCCCGCGTCCCCCTGACACTACACCCCTGATTGTCAGCCAGACACTTACATGCTTGTACGTTCCTCCAATAATCTCCACCCTTCCATAATCATCGGTAGGATGTTGAGAGCAGTGCAGATCACTGCTCCACTCAGTTCCCTCTGCAGCTGTGTTGACGTGTGTGGAAAGATCTCTGGGACGTCCACACTGACATCGTCCATCGCTGAGGAGAGGACACAGCACCGCAATACATCAATACCCTAGCCTCCATCTCCAGGCACTAATAACATCAGTTGTTGTTGAAGTTGCAACAGACACGCAGCATGCATAAAGCTAAAGGTCTGACTCAGACAGTTTTCTGTTTTCAATGATGAAATGCTGTTGGTTTAGTGGTGACACAGCTGTAGTTAGTTAGTAGCAGTAGTAGTGTTTCAAATACTTTTAGCACTGAAATATCTTGGGTTGTTTTGCATGCCATCATGTTTGGTGGGGCAGACTGGGCATTTAAGGGGGCATTACCTCCCCATGCCCATGGGTTAGGGCAGGGGTTTTCAACAGGTGATCCGGGGACCACCAGTGGTCCCTGAGAGGATTCCAGGTGGTCCTCAGGCTAAATGGTGTAAAGTTGGTTAACCAGATGAAACCAAATGGACCCTTGCGTGTCCATTTGGTTTAATTAAGAAGTTTAATTAAGAAGTCTACACTGTTTTGTTTCCCAGATACAGCCTGGAATTGTGGACAAAACCAAAATAATTCTTAATTTTAGGTCTTTAGGGTGAAAATGTCGCAAAATGGTGGTCCGTGGCTGAAATGCTGAATAAATGGTGGTCCCTGGTAGCAAAGAGGTTGAAACCCGCTGGGTTAGGGGAATCAGCACCAGGTCAAATACCAGAGGGGAATGCAAAGCACGGCTTTTAGCAAAAACTCCCTCTCAGTCCAGGGCTGTGCAATGTGGAATGACTGACCTCTGACCATAAGAGATTGTCATTTTCACCTTTTAAATATAATTTAATATCATTTAAATCTGTGAGCAGGTTTAGCATACTGTATGGATGTGGTTTAAGAGCGTATGTCAGGGGTTTTCAACCTTTTTGACACCAGGGACCACGATTTATTCAGCATTTGAGCCACAGACCATAGACCCCATAGACCTAAAAACTAAAGAATTCTTTTGGTTTGTTCACAATTCCAGGCTGGATTTTGCAAACAAAACAGTGTTGACTTCTTAATTAAATAGTGCTAATTCATGTGAGGAATATTTTAACTCTTGAGAGCGCGAAAATTACGCTCTCAAGAGTTCATCTGGCTAACCAACTTTCCATCATTTAGTCTTGGGACCCACCTGGAACCCTCTCAAGGACCACTGGTGGCCCCCGGACCACCTGTTGAAAACCCCTGGCGTATTTGATATTACTTGAATATCACTGCACTAGTACTTAAATAAGATACTGTACTTGCACTATTGTAAAAAACGCTGCTACTTATACAGAAGATGCACTTTAGACCTTGTTTTTAGCCTCCTGGCTCTTCGTTGTATTTTCCAGTTATTGCTGTCCTTTCATGTTTTGTTTTGTTTTGTTTTAAACTTGTCTCTTGTTGGATGTTGGACTGCAGAATGAAATGATCAACTCTAAATGCTAAATCCGCCATGCTTACATTGTACTTTTTTCAGTAATTTCTGGACCATTTATAAAGGTTCTTTTTTACCTGTGAGGATCTCTGATGAAGGTGTTGCACTCTCTTTTTTTGTATGGTGTCCATTTCTGGGGGAAAAAAAAAAAACATTTCACATACATACAAGCTGTGAGATATTATGACTGTCTTCAACTTCTTCATACATACATCAGGGACCACTATTTATTCAGCATTTGAGCCACGGACCACCATTTGATTACATTTTCACCCCATAGACCTAAAACTAAAGAATTATTTGGTTTTGTCCACAATTCCAGCTTGGGTTTTGGAAACAAAACAGTGTAAACTTCTTAATTAAATGGTGCTAATTCAGATGATGAATATTTTATCCATTTGCAGGTTTCATTCAATAATTTAGCCTGGGGACCACCTGTAACCTTCTCAAGGACCACTAGTGGTTCCCGGACCACCTGCTGAAAAGCCCTGCTATAAGATCCAGAGCAGTGCTCTGGATGAGGGACTAGAACTGTAGAGGAAATACAGTCAGGGGTTGACACTAACACTGCTACCTGGTTGCCCGATCGGGCAAGTGTGCAACTTAGTGCACTATAACACAACACAAGATAAATTTGTCTTGAAGGCAGTCATTGCACTCTGCCTCTGTGTCTTTCCCTGCTTTCTAGCTATCCACATGTCCAGGCTGGATTTGGGAAACAAAACAGTCCAACATACAGATCAAAATGACCATTAATCTTCTACATTTTCTAGTTGTGTAGACTGGACTAATCAAGATGATGAATTTTATTAATTCTTGAGAGTGTAAAAATGAAACCAAATGGACCCGCAAGGGTCCATTTGGTTTCATTTTTACGTTCTCAAGAGTTACATCTGGTTAACCAACTTAGCTGGGGACCACCTGGAACCCTCTCAGGGACCACCTGTTGAAAACCCCTGGTTTAAAGCACCCAAGTAGGAAGTATACTTAAATGCAAAATTTACAATATATTTTTTGGGGGCAAGTGACCTTGACCTGAGGGCAAGTAGAACCTGACTTGCACTTGCCCGATGGAGACCTCGGAGACCTTAGTTTCAACCCCTGACAGTGTTTTTGTTCTGCTGTTGTCCCACATATAGTTTCTGTTTGAGAGTTCCCAGATCATGGTAGGAGGAGGTAACGTGTGAACTCAATACTACCACAATCTGACAGAGTCAGGTTATAATGGTACTAACATCAATACAACTTGGAATTGTGGACAAATTCTTTAATTTTGGTCTGGAAGTCTAAATAAATGTCATCATATGGTGGTCTGTGGCTCAAATGCAGGATAAATAGTGGACCTTGATATGAAAAAAACACTCATTTAAGGTATTAAGAACCAATAAAAATGTACGATTATATTGCGATTAATAAAAGGTTAAATATTTTAATCGACTGACAGCTCTAATATGAATACAAAAAATGAATCCACAAAATTGTCACATCTCTGCAATCTCTCAATGATGGCATTTATCATCATCCCAGGATTAGACCTACTTAATGATCCTCACAGATAATTAACCAGTTATATTGATATTATATGCTCACCCGTTTCGGTTTCGGTTCCGGTTCCGGTTTCGGTTCCGGTTCCGGTTCTATTATTTCAACAACAGGATCCAACGGTATTTTGACTGACTCAGTCGACATCTGCAACTGGGGAACAGATTTGACAAGAAATCAGACTGAAATAATTGCTGAGGTCTCTCTGTCTCGCTGTCTTTATTTTTGTATTATTTGCTATAATATGTTCATGTTTATTACGGATCCCCATTAGTCGTAACAACAGTGAACTACTACTACTCTTCCTGGGGTCCAAACACTCATACAATCAAATAAAAATAAAAACAAATACAATGGATTAAACATGATTAAAAAGATCAAAGTCAAAGTCGCATGATTTGTCACTACGTTACCGCAGCGAAATTGGTTCTCCGCTTTTGACCCATCACTTGGAGCAGTGAGCTCCACGAGCGTTGAGCTGCGGCTTGCTGCGCTCGGGAATCATTAGCTGATTTTGAGCCCCAATCCATCCCTTTGATGCTGAGTGCCAAGCAGGGAGGCATTGGGTCCCATTTTTACAGTCTTTGGTATGACCCAAAGACTGTTTCGGTGATTAATTGAGATTAATTAATCACAGAAACAATAACGCGATTAAAAAAATTAACTAATTTTAATTGCCACCCAAAACTAAAGATTTCTTTTGCTTTTGTCCACAATTCCAGGCTGGATTTCAGAAAGTCACAGTCAAACATACAGATCAAAATTACCATTAATCTTCTATTATTCTCTAGTTGTGTAGAATTGGACTAATTCAGATGGTGAATATTTTAACTTGACAGTGTAAACACGAAACCAAATGGACCCACAAGGGTCCATTTGGTTTCATGTTCACGCTCTCAAAGAGTTACATCTGGTTAACCAACTTTTGATCTAGCTAAACAAATTTTGATCTGGTTAACCAACTTGCAGTGTCGACACAGTTTTGATTTAGAAAAACTCTCTCACGCTATACCAGCCTGATTTAATTGACAAAAAAATGCTTCTTGTGTCAAATATTGGTATGCGATTAATTGAGATTAAATAATTACAAGACTTCAAATTAATTTTTATCAAAAAAATTAATCGAGTCCCACCCCTTGTTAAAATATTCATCATGTGAATTAGCACAAGTCTACACAACTAGAGAATGTAGAAGATTAATCCAGCCTAGAAATGTGGACAAAAAAAAAATCTTTAGTTTGGGGTCTGTATTATCAACATTAAATTCACAGGAAGTGAGCTGCCATCAACAAGTCACTCAAAGAAAAAGTGTTTTCCATATCTTACCAGCTTCGACGTTGAGATCCTGAGGTCCTGAGGTTCTGGTCTGGAGTCCACCTAGACTGATGCGTCCTCTGGTGGTCTCTGCCTTTTAAACAGTACCGGTAATAAGAACCAATCATCGGTCCAGGCAGTATGGAGAGGTCATTTGATGCATGTAGTGCAGGAATACAATGGGTCCTTATGAGTGGTTGTGTTCCATTTTTTAACCTCGTCACAGAAAGCTCTCTGAGGCCAAGCTATCTAGGATTCTGTGACGAATTTCAACAGGTGTGAAAGTGTGTGTGTGTGGTTGTGGGGGGGGGGGGGGGGGGGGGGGGGGGGGGGGGGGGGCGACTTTGTCAGCCGGAGCGCACAGGAGCTATCTAAATGTTAAAATATAAGGACAAGTTCTTCCTTCACAAAATCCTCTGGTTTACAAAAAGCAATTTATTATAAGGATTAAAAAGCTGTTTAATGTATACTTTTAATGTAAGTCGATTTGCTTTATGGGGAAAAATAGTCATTATCATGTCTTTAGATGAAGACATTCGCACACTGCAAGAGACATTTTGACTAATGATTTAAGTCCTGATGTGTTTGTATTGTGTTGGTTTACTGAGCCAAAATGTATTTTTATGCATTTTGGACTATTGGAGGGTTTGACCTCCCCCAAATTTACACTTATTTCTGACAGTTCTGGCAAGACTCCAAATCACTTTCACCACTGATTATCAAGTCACAGAAGCTCCTCTGTGCAAGGGTAGAATAGTTTGGGATTTTTTGTTTTTAGTTAGTATTTATATTCTATTTTCTAATTCGGTTATAAAGGGGTTTGCCATTTTTTATTTAAAAAATGAAAATTCTTTGTTTCAGTTAGTTTTAGTTTCAGTTATTTCATTTGCGGCTGCTCCTAGGCTATAGAACAGCTTCCCTCTCACATCTGATCAGCCAAGTCAATTGACATTTTTAAGTCTTGCTCAAAAACTCACCTTTTTGATCTGGCTTCTTTTAGCAACGTTTGATTTTATACTTTTAATTTCTTATGTTTCATCCTGTTCTATTTTGTCTCATACATTTGTTTTTTATTGATGGTTTCTTTGATTTTGTTGCTTTGATTGCTTTTGCTTGCCCTTTACAGCACTTTCTTCAACAAACTGTGGTTTTTAAATGTGCTTTATAAATAAAAGTTTTGATTGATTGATTGTCCTGCTTTGATTTATTCAGCAGGTTATAGGGTTTAAGATCAGAGTCAGTAGAACTCAGAAAATATACCATTCAAAAGCATACATCAGCAATAATAGTCTTTGCAAACCAAACTTTGGTCGATCCAAACTACAATAAATACCAATTGGCATGTGGTTTTATATTATTTTAATTGATGGCCTTTGTCAGCTACACAACAAGAGGTATACATTGGAGGATCAGGCATGGGGCGGAATGTAACTTTTTCCAGAAGGAAAATGCGCGTTGAAGCTGCCCCCCTTCCATTTTCAGTAGTGTTTCAAATACTTTTTAATATAAGCACTGAGATATCTTGGGTTGTTTTTTGCATTCCATCATGTTTGGTGGGGCAGACTGGGCATTTAGGTGGGCGTTGCCCCCCCATGCCTATGATAGATTTGTGCAATGAACAGACCACTGCTCCTGTGTGTCTGGTGCCTCCATGAATGTGCCAAAATGCAAAGTGGTTGGTATTCAACCCTTGCTTTGAGTTTCTTAGTAGATCGGATGATTGTACTCTCCCGTAACAACACAATGTTTACACCCAGTGCTCACCTCAGTGGTTTTCAAACCAGTAGTCCGGGGACCACCAGTGGTCTTTGATAGGGTTCCAGGTGGTCCCCATCTAAATGATGGAAAAGTTGGTTAACCAGATGTAACTGAAAGAGTGTAAACATGAAAACAAATAGACCCTTGTGGGTCCCATTTGGTTTCATGTTTACATTCTCAAGAGTTAAAATATGCATCATGTGAATTAGCCCAAGTTACACAACTAGAGAATGTAGAAGATTAATGGTCATCTGTATGTTGGACTGTTTGGTTTCCCAAATCCAGCCTGGAATTGTGGAAAAAAGCCAAAAAAAATCTTTAGTTTTGGAGTCTGCGAGGCAAAAAAAAAAAAGTCATCAAATGAGGGTGTTTGTGGCTCAAATTCGGAATAAATAGTGGGCCGAGGGATAAAAAAGAGAGTGAGAGAGGGGGGGGGGGGGGGTGTCAGAAACTAGAATCTGAATAGAATATAGTGTCAGCAACAAGAATCTAGCTAAAGAATCTAGAATATAGCATCAGAATCTAGAATATGCATCAGAATCTAGAATATTAGCATCAGAAACTAGAACCTAGTGTCAGAAACTAGATCTACCTACAGAATATTGAATATAGCAATGAGAATCTAGTCAGGACAGAATGGGCTACTAAATCACCTCCAGAGGGCAGGGTCTTTAGTGTGTCCTGAAAAAAGATCATACATTCAGGACGGACATCTGGATGTTAGCTTGTTCTAAATGGAACAGGTTTTCTGCATGCATGATAATTATGACACAATAGTAAAGCTCACATCTAAGTTTACATTATTGTCACATAAAATGGTAAAAAAGCTCTGATTGGCAGTTTTCAGGAAGTACAGAATAAAAAAATGGAAGGGAAGGAAACTGGGTTAAAACATGGATCACACAGTAGCTGTAGTAGGAGCAGATTAGTATAGAGGAGACTGGTTAAAAAACATGGATCACACTGTAGCATGTTAGTAGGAGCAGATAGTATAGAGGAGACTGGTAAACCATGGATCACACAGTAGCATGTAGTAGGAGCAGATAGTATAGAGGAGACTGGTAAAACCTGGATCACAACAGTAGCATGTAGTAGGAGCAGATAGTATAGAGGAGACTGGTAAACCATGGATCACACAGTAGCATGTAGTAGGAGCAGATAGTATAGAGGAGACTGGTAAAACATGGATCACACAGTAGCATGTAGTAGGAGCAGATAGTATAGAGGAGACTGGTAAACCATGGATCACACTGTAGCATGTAGTAGGAGCAGATAGTATTGAGGAGACTGTAAAACATGGATCACACAGTAGCATGTAGTAGGAGCAGATAGTTATAGAGGAGACTGGTAAAACATGGATCACACTGTAGCATGTAGTAGGAGCAGATGGTATAGAGGAGGGACTGGGGCCTAGATCTGTCACCGCTAAACCCTTATCCCTTAACTTCTTTGCCTTTTTAAACTATTTTTAAAACTATTGTAAAAGGAAAAAAACAAAAAAGAAGGATGGGGTTTGGGATAAGGGGTTTAGCATGTAACGAAAAAAGAGCCGTGTGTGTGTTGTTTTTAAAATACGATCTCAGTTGATTAAATCCCTGATTATCTAATCCACCTTTCGTGAAAATCAAACATTTATTAAAGGCATGATTCCCTTGTGAAACCTTGAATTCATGTTTGTTTGTGTTCACAAAAAAATAAATATTGAAAAGTAGGGGTAGGTGTCAGTTTATGTAGCTTACGTCCACTCTTCAAGGCTTTCAGAATGTCTGGATACGCAGTGGAATGTGTTAGCTGAAGTGTTCATTGGGTCAGAGGGCAGCACAGTCTATAATCCTCCAGGCACAACCCTATTAAGAGAAAACAACGGCGCGTCATACGATTACGTCACACGCCGCTTCGTCCCTGCTGGAGGGCTCGTAGTCGTATAGCCCTCTTCCCTCTAGTAGCCCCAGGTACTCATTCTTTTCAACTCTCGTTGAATCTGACGTGTCAACATCAGCTGTGCAGTCAGTGTAAACACTTACTTTTTCCGACGATTGAACCACAAATTAAAAGATCCAAGCTTGTGTTCAACATACCATACATGGGATATGGCTTAACCATGAGGAAATTCCTTTGGTTTAAAGCTGCGATCCATGCCATGCGTTCCGTCCGTGGTGGTAGACTTAGGCTAGATTTCAGTAAATTTGCTTATTTTAAGTGCTGAGGGCAAATCGTGTTAATTTATTACTTTTAAGTGTTCTAGGGGTATTAAGGCGTGCTGAATCCAAATCTGCTGTATGTAAACCTCAAAAATGGCCGCTAAAGCCTTCAAAATAGACATTAAACATGGCGGCCACCATATGAAGCATAATAAAATGATGTTTGTTTGACTAAATGAGGTGTAAAATGGATTGAAATGTATTTTTTATGTTTTCATATATGGGGAATTCAACGAATATTCATATTTCAGAATCAATTGTGAAGGTACCATTTTAATATATATAATTTATATTGTGAAATTGGCCTCTTTGGTATTGAAAAAACGTTTTTTTTTTCCTTTATTTTTTAATGGTGAATAATTTTATTCATTATTGCCAAAATTAGTGTTTAATTTGCATGCAGTAGACAACATGGACAGTCAGGCCCAATGATCTTCAGGTGTTTGGCAGGTTTGTGCCAACACCATAGCCTATATCTTACAAATTAATTTCTCTGCCGAGAAATGAGTAAAAGAAGCATATCTTTATCATGTGCTGTCAGCTTCCTCATAGTCAGCACTGAGATGAGACTGGCACAAGACCCTGGCATCAGGATCAGATGACTTGACAATGGTCCTTCACCACTTCAGCAAACCACCCTGATACAGCAATGAGCAGAGTGTTGACATACAGTATGTTGAACATATTCACCAAGTGGTCTAATGCCAGGGTGCTTTCCATTGACCCATTGTCCCATCATCACAAGTGCTTGGCCTTCGATGAGCAGCAGATGGAATTGTCAAGTCTAAAATTGATACAATACTTGCGCTGAGACAGTGTGTCTCAATTCCACAGTAAGAAAACAACCTAGCTGGCAGGTGTTGATCTCATTGGCCTTGGAAAAGGACATACAAACTCAGCAGAGAAATTAATCTGTAAAATATATGGTGTGCCTGAAGTTGGTGCTTGCAATGAAGCAAGAGTCAAGTTGTTTTGTATGGGGCGTCCGCAAGAGACTATGCCACCAACCTCAGATGCAGTAAAGGTTCACATCATGCGGTTCCATTATCAAGCTCCTTGTATAGAATCCAAGCTCACTTGACACACCATGATCTTCCTGCCATGACTGAAATGGCATGGATGATGATGATTGAATGGTCAGTTGGTTACCCGGCTGCTTTCCTTGCCACCATTGCCAAAAGCATGCAAGGAGAACACGTCATGCATTTGCACAAGGCTGCTTTCAGCCAACGCTGCGGGCTGCAGGAAAGTACACATTGAAGTGTGCCAACTTAATTGGCAACAACCTGCCAGACCATTGAAGATCATTGGGACTGACTGTCCATAGCGTCTACTGCATGCATTAAGTCATAATTCTACTATGCTTCAGTATGGTGGTGGCTGCCATGTTTAAATGGTCCATTTTGAAGGCTTAGCAGCCATTTTTGAGCTTTGCATACAGCAGATTTGGATTCAGCATGCCTTAATACCCCTAGAACAGTTGCATGTAATAAAATTAACAGGATTTGCCTTCGGGGTTCACATTTTGTAATATGGTCCCAGTCTATGGGTCCATCGTCCATGCTGGATCAGCGTAAGAAATAATTGAATGCGCAGCTGCTTGAGGCGTCCTTCTGTTATGGCATTTATGAACAGAGCAAGTATGCACCATAGTGAGCAAGTGAAGAGA
>CM076968.1:59072143-59136215 GCA_039105355.1 Benthosema pterotum | reverse complement strand
GTACAACATGTAGAAACCAGACCAAGTGACACTGTGTTAATGTCTGAGCCTTCAAGATCATCTAATGCCAAGAATGGCAGCAGGGGTGAAGAAATGAGTTACAAAATCATGGTACAAACGCATAAATGAAAAGGCCACTCACGACTACAACATGCAGGCCACAAGTGGGGACACTCCAAAGAAAAAAGAAAAATCGATCCACACCCGTTCACCTTTCCCCAAAAATTGGGGGAGGAGTCATCTTCTAGATATTCATAGAACTGTACAAATTATCTATACACGAGTGGGGACACATTGTTCAAAACTGGAAGAGCAGCAAAATATAGAGGGAAAATCAAACTCATTGCAAAGCATTTGAGAATAAAAATGAAACGCAAAGCAAGCAAGGTTCACAAAATGAAGGAAATGAGAAATGACACCAAACCACTGATTCCCCTTAATGTCAGAGGAACATCATAACTTGTTGAAAGTGAGACTGCACAAAATGTTGAACAGAGCAGAAGCTTATGTACAAAATGTTGAAAACAGAACAGGAGATGACGTCAAGTCTAATTGACAACGTGTCTTAACGTTGGGAGCAGATGCTATGACAGGTCCACACCAACCTGAAACAAAAAAGTTCAATTATACATAGACTGACATGAATAGAACAGGAAATAAACATAAAGGGAGCAGAAATTATAGTTGAGATGGAGAGAAACAACACTTTCAAGAGAATGGGAGATGAGGTGGTGGTGGTCTATGAATAGCGATGGTCACAGTGATCACCTAAATACAAAACCAATCAGTCAGCAATGGATTAATGAAACACCCAACAGAAATGAAATGATTCACCCAGCTATACAAAGCATTCAACCAGCAATAGAAATGAATGAACAGAAAATAAAGCATACAAAATGAATACAAAAATAAAATTCAAACAGCTAGCACGATAGGCCTGTATTGTACCTGCATTAGTGATTAACAACATTAACAACAATGACATTTGTATACACTTCACAACATAAAATTCAGCCTAAAAGTGCTTACAGAGAATACAAAAATAAATGAAAGTATATAATTGAAAAGGACAAACATTAAAGATGCAATACAATGACAAAATAGGACCTAATACAGTGGAATATAGTTTAAAAGCAAGTGCATAGGAATAAGTCTTGAGCTGTGCTTTAAAAAGGTCTACAGGAGGAGGCCTGTGGAAGGTACAGTGGGAGTTTGTTCCACGCAGTCGGCCTCTTGAAGCAAAAAAAAAAAAAAAAAAAAAAAAAAAAAAAAAGAAACAGTGAGGCAGATTTTTTTTTTTTAAGTAGACATTTGTTGGGCACAGTACAGGCAGATTGACAAATGAACCCTTTCATATCTTGAACCCTTATGAAGTGTGTATTGGTACATGGGTGAAGCTCAAAGGTACAACGATGTATGATAAGAGTGCCCCTCAAGTAAGGTTGTTTTTTTTGTGTAATTTCGTTATGAGAGCTTAGTCACTTTGTTTAGACATTTTGTGTTTAGCACAGCCAGTGTGCTATACCAGCTGCTTTATATATAAACCCATATTATTATTATTATTATTTTAATCCATGGACCACCATTTTGAGGACATTTGTTTTTGTGCAAGGTTGTTGTGTGTCATTTTCATGGAGCTTTTTGTGACTTTCTTTAGCCATTTTATTTGTGTTTAGCACAGCCAGTGTGCTATAGCATTTTTTGTGTTTAGCACAGCCAGTGTGCTATACCAGTCGTTTTCAAACCCTTTTCATATAAACCATTACAAGTCTGTGGCTTAACCATTTTTAAGCCACAGACCACCATTTTGAGGACATTTCAGACACTGAATAATATTACAAGTCTAGTGAAAAAAAAAAATACATACATTTATTAGGACCCTAAAGGACCACAGGTTGGTGGTATACTTGACTTTGGTAGGAGTTAGGAGTGATACACCATGATTCATTCATTCATTCATCTACAGTCACACTTCTGTATATCAGGATGTCAAACTCAAGCCATTGTCCATTAAATATAAAGATAAAACTGCTTGCATTAAAAAAAAAAGGTAGGTGGTGTCCTGGTGAACACTTGTGCAAACCTGTGCACTTAGTCCTAATGTTCAATGTATTTCAGCATGGCTGGTATCTGTTTAGCAATTCTTTGGCATTTGGATAATTGAGGCATCCAGTGTTGGGATGCCTCAATTACGCATTACGTAACTTTACGTTACCAAATTGCAGTAACTTAAATAAATATATTACTTTAAAAAAAATCTAACATGTTACACTTTTCTTTCTGCATTACTGCACTACTTACTTACTTTCTGTCCATAGCTGAGTAGGATGAGATCGGTCTAGCCAATACTGTTTTCAGGAGTGACTTTTTTTTTTTTTTCCCCCAAGTTGATTCCAAATGCATTTGGCCAGATAGCTTTATTGCAGGTATGTTTTTTTAAAGTAATATTTTATAATATATTACACTTGCTCAGACAGTAATGAATGAATATACTAGTTTGAAATGGGGGTATAAATGATTAATAAATAGTATGAGGGTAAAAAAAAATCCCAACACTGGAGGCATTTTGGAAAAAAAAAGAAAAAGAAAAGAAAAAAAAAGTGTTACAGACAAGCCATTGTGAAGAGAGTCATGGGCCTGATTTGGCCCCTGGGCTTGGGTTTGACATCCATCCTCTATAGAAACACTCATAAAGTCCACATCTTACAACACTCATAACCTGGGCAGTCAGGATGGGCTGGTGGTTTGTGTGGAGGGTATTTTTGTTTGGCATGATTGTGAAACTTTATTATTATTATATTATTTAGTGGAAATTGTGATTTGGTGACATTTTAGCAGCACTTTGTGTGCCAGTTATTTTTGTGTTAATGTATTGAGACTTTCACCAGAAGGAACCAACAGCAGCATCCCTGGGATGAACGCCTTCACCATCAGCTCCATTCTGCAGAATGAAAGAAGAAAGAAAGAAAGAAAGAAAGAAAGAAAGAAAGAAAGAAAAGAAGAAAGAAAAAAAGAAAGAAAGAAAGAAAAGAAGATAAGAAGAAAGAAAAGAAAGAAAAAAGAAGAAAAAAGAAAAGAAAGAAAGAAAGAAAGAAAAGAAAGAAAGAAAGAAAAGAAAGAAGAAAGAAAGAGTTAGGAATTCCATATGTACACATATTGTCTGTCACACACAGAGTACGTTTTGAAAATAGCTCTTGAGTCAAAGTGTGGGCACCCCTGCCCACACTTTGACTCAAGAGCTATTTTCAAAATGACGCCTCAACAAGATCTACACATGAAAAATGTGTTCCATTACTGAAAGTCCATTTCAAGGTCCCCTAGTAGAAAGTTTGAGCTTTGAAATACTGGTGATGGCGTTACTTACCGTTATAGTGTTTAAGAATAATGCACTTTATAATGAAAATAGAGGGAGAGAATTGGAAGGTTTTGCTGTATTTACAAATTAAAAAAAAAAATGCATTTGAGGTTTGAGTTGACAGTTCATGATGTTGAGTTTAGTTTCTTGCACGCAAAACTAAGAACTTTCACGTTTTTGTCCACAATTGCCAAAGAACTGACTAAACGTTGGTGAAAATAACAATTCTCCATTTTCTAATTGTGTGGACTTTTTAAATTACGTAATTCAGATATAATTTAACTCTTGAGTGGTAGGTAAAATGAAACCAAATGGACCCATAAGGGTCCATTTGGTTTCATTTTAATGCCCATGCCTAGAAACGCCCTGCTGATAGCCTACTGTCCTACTGCCTGTGCTTGACACCACAGAATAAAGCAGAGGTTTTCAACCGGTGGTCCGGGGACCACCAGTGGTCCCTGAGAGGGTTCCAGGTGGTCCCCGGCTAATTTGCTTAACCAGATGTAACTCTTGAGAACGTAAAAATGAAACCAAATGGACCCTTGCGGGTCCATTTGGTTTCATTTGTACACTCTCAAGGGTTAAAATATTCATCATCTTAGCTAGATTTGTATGTTTGCCTGTTTTGTTTCCCCAAAATCCAGGCTGGAATTGGACAAAAACAAAAGAAATCTTTAGTTTTGGGGTCTGTGGGGCTAAAATGTCATGAAATGGTGGTCCGTGGCTCAAATGCTGAATAAATGGTGGTCCCTGGAGTCAAAAAGGTTGAAAACCCCTGGGAATAAAGCACTAAAAGGGAGGGCACAGTTATAAACATTAAAGCTGAAACGATCTAAAGAAAACATTAAATCATGTAGAACAGGGGTTTTCAACCTTTTTGACACCAAGGACCACCATTTTTTCAGCATTTGAGCCACGGACCACCATTTGTTACATTTTCACACCAAAGACCTAAAATTAAAGAATTATTTTGGTGTTTGGCCACAATTCCAGGCTGTATTTTGCAAACAAAAACAGTGTAAGCTTCTTATTTAAGTGGTGCTAATTCTGATGACGATTATTTTAACTCTTGAGGGTGTAAAAATGAAACCAAATGGACCCGCAAGGGTCCATTTGGTTTCATTTTTACATTCTCAAGAGTTACATCTGGTTAACCAACTTTCCATCATTTAGCCTGCATGGGGACCACCTGGAACCCTCTCAGGGACCACTGGTGGTCCCCGGACCACCTGTTGAAAACCCCTGATGTAGAAGAGCCGCCATTGGACTGATCCAATGAAGTGAACGGAGTTTGCGACGACGCAACACTAATGCCAGAATAGTCCGTGTCTGCCCAGATAAAAGCCGGAGTAGTAGACAGGTTGTGACATTGAGGGGTCAGAAAACTGAGCGGCCTGGAAGGCTGTTGCAGCCTGAGAGGGGGACAGACTGGAGCAGTAGACAGGTTGTGACATTGAGGGGTCAGAAAACTGAGCGGCCTGGAAGGCTGTTGCAGCCTGAGAGGGGGACAGACTGGAGCAGTAGACAGGTTGTGACATTGAGGGGTCAGAAAACTGAGCGGCCTGGCTGGAAGGCTGTTGCAGCCTGAGAGAGGGACAGACTGGAGTTTAAAAGACATAGTTTTCAACGAGGGAGGGTGGCGCAAATGAGAACCATTTGTGCGTGCAACTTCTGCTTTAAAGCAGGGGTTTTCAACAGGTGGTCCGGGGACCACCAGTGGTCCTTGAGAGGGTGCCAGGTGGTCCCCAGGCTAAAGGATAGAAAGTTGGTTAGCCAGATGTAACTCTTGAGAATGTAAAAATGAAACAAATGGACCCTTGCGGGTCCATTTGGTTTCATTTTCACACTCTCAAGAGTTTTTGACCATTAATCTTCTACATTCTCTAGTTGTGTAGACTTGGGATAATTCACATGGTGAATATTTTAACTCTTGAGAGTGTAAAGATGAAACCAAATGGACCCGCAAGGGTCCATTTGGTTTCATTCTTACGCTCTCAAAGAGTTACATCTGGTTAACCAACTTTCCATCATTTAGCGTGAGGACCACCTGGAATCCTCTCAGGGACCACTGGTGGACCCCGGACTACTGGTTAAAAACACTGATTTCGGCCTCTCTTTTGTCATTTGTTGCTGCTGGCACAATCTTTTATCTTTTATTTATAAACAATCTGCTGCCCATTCTCACATATGAAGTAACACCAATAGTGGACCTATAGCTTCTGCTGGTTTACATCACAAAACATCACACAACAAACTTTAAACCATGTCATAGTTAAGTTTTAACCTCTGTTTAATGGATTTTAGAGGGTTATTTAATCTCTCAGGGGTGCAAACTGCCCTCATGGGGCAATATGTGGGGGTAAATGACATGAAAAGGTTTAGGAAGCCATATAACCAAGGCTTGCTAACACACCTGGTACAAACTCACCGGTTTGGCATGGAGACAAATACTGATAATAAATCTATTTTTCCACTGCTCTCGTAAACACTGATGACTCCACTCCACGTTCATGACGAATGAATTACATCTTGATGTTGTTTATTTCACAACTCAAGATGTTATTTTAACTTGAAAAACCAAAGCAGAGCCTGTCTAACCGAAACACAGCAGTGTGTGTTTGTGTGAGCTTGAGAGAACGAGAGAGGCAGCGTGGCTGTTTTTATTATGGATCCCACCGCAGATCCTGGCAAACCCCGCCTCCCTGCTGCTCTGTAGCCAACGGATTGGTCCCTGCTAAACCCCGCCCCCTGCTGTTCAGTAGCCAACTGATTGGTCCCTGCTAAACCACGCCCCTTGCTGCTGCTCTGTAGCCAACTGATTGGTCCTGCTAAACCACGCCCCTTGCTGCTGCTCTGTAGCCAACTGATTGGTCCCACTCCCTACCAGTGTTGCCAACTGCCAAAATCCAAAATGCACTAGTGGCACTTCCAAAATGCACTAGAATGCACTAGAGCAGTGTTTTTCAACCATTTTCATACCAGGGCCCACTATTTATTCTGCTATTTAGCCACGGACCACCAACTAACTGGCAAAACATTGGTCAAAATAGCAATTCTTCTACATTTTCTAAATGTGTAGATTCTTGAAATTCGGTAATTCAGATGTTTAAATATAATTTAACTCTTTAATTTAAGTCTTTAAATCTATATAAGGGTCCATTTGGTTACCAATGGTCCTTTCTAGGAAGGAAGGAGGAAAAATGGTGAAAAACGATGGTTTTATCTCTGGCGCCTGGCAAAGAATTTCGCCCCAACTTGACCCCCCAAAAAAGCACTAGATCTTCAGCCAGGAGTTTTTCACTAATTTTGGCGCTAGGGGGGTCTGGAAAAAAGCTAAATATATTGACAAATGCGCCAAGTTGGCATTCGGGAAACAGTTTTAACACTCATCAACATTCAGATCAAAATGACCATTAATCTTCTACATTCTCTAGTTGTGTAGACTTGAGCTAATTCACGTGATGAACATTTTAACTCTTGAGAGTGTCAGTGTGAAGAAAATAATGAAACCAAATGGCTATTTCAACATGAACCATGATGTGCTAATTCTGTTAATTGTCACCTTGGGCGTTGGTCAAGAGAAAGCCATTTTCAAGTGCTCTCTGGCGGACCCCTGGGTGATCGCAGTCGCAGACGAGGTGAGACAATCTGTTATTCAGGATATATTGAAAATACAAAATCAGCAGAGTTGGCTTTTTTGCAATTAATTGAAGGTCAAATGACATTATTACTGGACTATGTAGCTCAAAAGGACATCCAAAGGAACTATTTCACTTCAGTTTATTTGTAACAAATCAAACTTGTGTCGACAAAGACCAGAATTCCATACAGACTTCTTTTTTTTTGTTTGTTTGTTTTGTTCCACACACCCCGAGAACAAATGTAAGAAAATAAAAAGCACTTGTTTCACCCGGAGGCCATACCCTGTGAACCAGGGGCGGATTGGCACATATTTTCCCACCGGGACAATTTTGCCTTTGCCAGGCCACCCTGGGGGCGGGTGGTTAACTAGATGTAACTCTTTGAGGCTGTAAAAATGAAACCAAATGGACCCTTGCGGGTCCATTTGGTTTCATTTTTACACCCTCAAGAGTTAAAATATTCATCATGTGAATTAGCCCAACTTAGTCTACACAACTAGAGAATGTAGAAGATTAATGGTCATTTTGATCTGTATGTTCCAGGCGAGCATCTAGCACATTCTAGTGCATTTTGGAAGTGCCACTACTAGTGCATTTTGGATCTTGGCAGTTGGCAACACTGCCTCCAGCAGCGCGAGCACACTAGTTTGCCTGGCCTGGGCCTGGCACCCTGACCTGCCCTGGACTTAAAAAAAAAAATAAAATGAAAATAAATAACTGTCCAAGCCACTAGGTGTCACAGGCCACCGGGAAAACTCCCTGTACTCCAGATGGCCAATCCGCCCCTGCCGTGAACCAGCCCCACCCCAAGGTTACATGAACAATTTGACACTGAACTCATGGTACTCATTTTGGCCCTTACAGTTCTAATATTCATCATGTGAATTAGCCCCAAGTCTACACAACTAGAGAATGTAGAAGATGAATGGTCATTCTGAACTGTATGTTTGACTGTTTTGTTTCCCCAAATCCATCCTGGTATTGTAGACAAAAGCAAAAATAAATCTTTAGTTTTGGGGTCTGTGTGTCCTCAAATGGTGGTCCTCTGTGGCTCAAATTCTGAATGAATAATGGGCCCTGGGATCAAAAAGGTTGAAAACCACTAACTGATAAGACAGGACAGACATGGCGGCTTCTCTGCTGATGATGAGGTGATTTCTTTCTTTTTTCTTCCTCTCTCTCGGTCCGACATGTGGAAGCATTCTGACCTCTGCGCAGAACTGTCAATCAAGCCGCGCACACACACACACACACACACACACACACACACACACACACACACACCACACACACACACACACACACACACACACACACACACACACAACACCACACAACACACACACACACACCACACACAACACACACACACACACAAACTTCCTCTCTTCTTCTCATCTGTTCATTTCTCAGTTAACAAGGAAATCTGCTTTCAATCCAGCCATAAACTCTTCAGTTAGAGCAGGTAGTGATAATACTGTACGCAAAACCATAACCAACTCCACCTGTTCAAACACAATCTACATTTTATTGTTTCAACAGTGCATAATACAGCATTGAAGTGGTATATATACAGTATATATAACATCAACAGGATATCGAGTAAAAAAAAAGTGTTGTATCTGAAAAAAAACAAACAAACAAAAACATTTATATGATGAAAGGATTGGTGTGTTTTTCATCAATCAACCTTTAAATACAGCACACTGTATCTGCTATGAGCAGCACAATGTAAACAATACAACAATATACATTATATATCAGTGGCCGAGCTGCTTAACATGTTATTTAAAGGGGAATTCCACTCTTTTCAACATTTAACTGGCATTGATGTACGTTCGAGGTGTTGGGTGGACATGATAAAAAAAAAGTTCCACCAATTCTGTATTTCCTAAAAATGGAGGTCTGAAAAAATCATGAACATGGTGAAATATATCTTATGACATCATCAAGATGTATTTCACCATGTTAATGATTTTTCTTTCAGACCCCTTTCAGACGAATGTGAACTAAATGGACCCTAGCGGGTCCATTTGGTTCCATTTGTACCCTCTCAGGAAAAAAAAATGAAAATGGGGTGGAAATTCCCTTTAAAGGGACAACTGTGTTTTTTCAACCAAGGTTCATGTTTCAGGTGTTTATTAGAGAAAGTAAAAGATATATATATATATATATATATATATATATATATATATATTTATATATATATATTTATATATATATATATAATATATATATATATAAATATTTATATATTATATTCACATTCATCATTTGTGGCCAAATGTAATCTCCTGGGGTTTATTAGACTGTAGTAGACAGTAAAAAAATAAAAATAAATAAATCGCTTTAAGATTGGGTAAAACAAATATGTTTTTTAGGACCATGTTCTAATGCTCTCTCCCATAGCTAAAATTTAAAGAAGGCAAGGAATGTAAAACAATTAACACCCATGCATCTTTGACTTCTAATAACCTAAAACCTTGGTGAAATAGCTAAAGTTGTCCTTTAAGCAATAATGTGTTTCTGAAGACTTACTAGTTTAGTACGTGTAAGGAAAAAAATAGACAAAAACATATCATTAAAAACACATCATTACAAATCAGTCATGGGCAAAGAGTCATATTGAAACGGTTAAGTGCACTTGGTTTTGTTTTGCCTTGCAAATGCCCGAACTCGCTTCAAAGGAAGACAATTTAAGTTCTTGGCCTCTTAGCCCCTTCTGTACTGTACGCAAATTTGGAGATCTAAGCAACTTCAGCTATTGAAAAATATCAGATCTACAAGCTCATAGCGCGCCACCGGGTGGCGCGCTATGAGCTTGTAGGTCTGATATTTTGGAAAAATCGTATATCTTTGGATATATTATTTTGGAAAGCAAACATTTGTAACTGAAATCGTTGCTTCTGGGGGATCCTACAGCAACATATTTTCAGATGGGGTCCTCCGCAGCCAATATATATAATACTGGTGGTCCTTGGCATGAAATATGTTGAGCATCATGAGAGAGAGGAACAGATGTTTCAGAAAAAATAGAATCTAGTGTCAGAAACTAGAATCTAGCCTCAGAAACTAGAATCTAGCGTCAGCAACTGAATCTAGTGTCAGAAACTAGAATCTAGCATCAGCAACTAAAATCTAGTGTCAGAAACTAGAATCTAGCCTCAGAAACTAGAATGTAGCGTCAGCAACTAGAATCTAGTGTCAGAAACATAGAATCTAGCGTCAGCACTAGAATTAGTGTCAGAAACTAGAATCTAGTGTCAGCAACTAAAATCTAGTGTCAGAAACTAGAATCTAGTGTCAGAAACTGAATCTAGTGTCAGAAACTAGAATCTAGTGTCAGAAACTAGAATCTAGTGGCAGAAACTACAATCTAGTGTCAGAAATTAGAATATACTGTAGTGTCAAAAACCAGAATCTACCTAGTGTCAGAAACTAGAATGTAGTGTCAAAAACTAAAAACTAGTGTCAGAAACTACAATGTAGCATCAGAAACTAGAATCTAGTGTCAGAAACTGGATGTAGCGCCAGATACTACAATGTGGTGTCAGAAATTAGAATGTAGTGTCAGAAACTAGTGTCAGAAAAATACAATCTAGCATCAGAATCTAGCGCCACTTGGCACGCTATGAGCTTGTAGATCTGGTATTTTCAATAGCTAAAGTGAACACCAATGGCGTTACGGTAGACAGAGGGTTAGAAACACTGTCTTCAGTGATCTGACATCAAAGCATTGCCAATCAGAAAGTCACATTAAAGACAGTTTCATCATCCTGACATCCAATTATTACTGGATCTCGGAATGGAACCTTGTTTTAAAAAAGAAAGAAAGAAAGAAAAAAAAAAAAAAAAAAACACATTTGTGCAGCGTTTCCAACCCCACATAGTGTTGGTACAGGTCCATATCTGGTCATGGACGTACACATTACAAAGCACAGTGCAGTATGGCATAGTATTGATCTCATGTGTCTGAGTTCCAGGTGCAGTGTTGCCAACTGCAAAAATCCAAAATGCACTAGTGGCACTTCCAAAATGCACTAGAATGCACTAGCGCAGTGCTTTTCAACCATTTTCATACCAGGGACCACTATTTATTCTGCATTTTAGCCCAGAAGGACCATCGTTTGATGTTGAGTTTAGTCTCTCGGACTGATTTAGGAGAAAAAAATGGCAAAATGTCATTGTCAATGTCAATGCCATTTAGGAGAAAAAAATGGCTAAATGTGTAGATTCTTGAATATGAGGAAACTCAGATGTTTGGAATATAATTTAACTTACAGACTGTATCATAAGAGGAAAAATGGTGAAAAACAAGGGTTTTATCTCTGGTACCTGTCAACCAATTTCGGCCCAACTCACCAGCAAAAAAAGCGCTAAATATAATGACAAATGCGCCAAGTTGGCAACACTGTCCAGGTGGTCCCATGCAGCTAAAAGATGGACAGTTGGTAACCAAATGGGACCCTTATAGGTCTGTAACTCTTGAGAGCGTTAAAATGAAACCAAATGGACCCTCACGGTCCGGACCACCTGTTGAAAACCCCTGGCATAAAAGACGCAGGTTACATGCCTGCACCGTCCGTTATGTTAAGTTTGCAGTCATACAAAGAGACTTTCCTATTTGTTTTGACTGGAAATCTTATATAATCTCCTCCTCAAGACAAAATCAAGGAAGGAACAGAGAAGAAAGAAAGAAAAAAAAAAACAATGTGAATGCAGCGTTTTTCTGTTCAGAAAGCAACTCTTTTTGATGTCAGGCAGTCAAAGACATGAAAAATGAGCGTTGCCAAATCCTCACAGCTGGGTTGTATTACATGAACCTATATGTATGTGCACATCATCCCCACGTCCAGAAATATGCTGTTGTTGGAGTCCAACGCCTCGCCGGGCCGCAGTACGCTACACTATTACACTGCATTAGTCATTGTTTTTCGTAGAATCCCGGCAGGGCCGGATCTAGCCGGCCCTACTAGGGTGGGCTGGAAGAATTGGCAGGGTGCATGGGCAACTGTAAAGTTGTTTTTTTTTTTATATATATGAAACAGTGGTTTTCTTTTCTTTTTTCTTTTTTAATTATCCCACGATTTTGTAACCCATTTTTTCACCCAGTGCCAATTCCTAATGTGATCCTGGGCTCTACACACCCTCCACCAACCTGGGGAGGCAGCGGACTGGCCTCATGCTTCCTTCAATGCATGAGGAGTCCAAGCTGCCTTCTTTTCACCTGACAGGGGGGAGTTTTCCCTGGTTGGACGTAGCGGGTGGAAGGAACACGTTATTCCAACCAGTTCCTGTCCCCTCCATCAGGCGCCCCGGCTGGCCAGGGGGAGGCAGTTTAGAGTCCAGGATTACTGCATGTTTCTGTGAGGGTATCTACCCTAGGGGACACAGGGAGAACATGTGAGGTTATCTACCCTAGAGGACACGGGGAGAACATGCAAACTCCACACAGAAAGGCCCTTTCGCCAACCCCGCCTCGGGTATGGGTACTGATGAAACGGAGAAACAGTGGTTTTCAATCTTTTTGACACCAGGACCCACTATTAATTTGGCATTTGAGCCACGGAGGGACCACCATTTGATGACATATTAGCCGCATAGACCCCAAAACTAAAGATTTATTTTGCTTTGGTCCACAATTCCAGGCTGGATTTGGAAAACAAAACTGTCAAAATGACCATTCATTTTCTACATTCTCTAGTTGTGAAGACTTGGGGCTAATTCACATAATGAATATTTTATTTTATAATGAATATTTTATAATGAATATTTTAACTCTTGAGAGCGTAAAAATGAAACCAAATGGACCCGCAAGGGTCCATTTGGTTTCATTTTTACGCTCTCAAAGAGTTACATCTGGTTAACCAACTTTCCACCATTTACTGTAGCCTGGGGACCACCTGGAACTCTCTCAAGGACCACCTTTCATTGGGTGGGCATACAGGATGCACGTTTGGGTGGGCTCTGCCCCCACCCCTGCCCCCCCTCTAGATCCGGTCCTGAATCTCGGACACGTGGGGCAGAGGGGAGGGAGGGGGATTCGAAACAAAGATGGTGTACCCTGTTTGACATGAAGAACACGTTATTATTCCAATGAAAACCTGTCTAAATGTTTTTCTGAGACTCTCTGGAGGAAACCTTAGGGTTGAAAATAGTTTGTTTGCCACAGGGTTGAATGAGAGGGCATGGCGTTGTTATTGTTCCTCTTCGTAGGGTTGGGGGAAGGGGATGAAAATATACAGTTGGGTCAGCTGTGTGTTGTCCTTGGAAATGCGATTAGAAAAGAAAATCATCAAGAAAGAAAGGCTTTCTATCGACCCAGACAAACAATCTGAAAAGGGCTATACTTTGCGTAGATGAGGGTATGAGGTACCGTAATTTCCGGATTATAAGCCGCACCTGAATATAAGCCGCACCAGCTAAATTTGGGGGAAAATACTGATTTTTTCCTTGTATAAGCGACACCCGACTATAAGCTGCACCAGATTTATAGTCAGTGCTTCATGTTAGAGCAGTGGTTTTCAACTTTTTCACAATTTAAAACCAAAATGAGACCAAAATGAACATGACTTATAACTCATTAATTAAGTGGTGCTAATTTAGATGGTGAATATCATAACTCACGAGAGCGTAAAAATGATTTTTTTTTTTTGCAATTAGTCCCAGGTTGACCCCTACTATTCCATATAATGCCTGTAGTGCAGCTGCAGCTGATATGCATACGGTGCTGCTGGAACCAGTGTGCAGAGCGCATGTGAGCCTGTATAGTATATATGCTGAAGCATCTGGGTGCATGGCACTGTGCCATGGCTGTGTGCTGTGTCTGTGCCAATGTGTCAGTGTGTTTAAAGAATGCTTGTTGTCAATGTGTCTGCGCCAGCGCCAACACCAAGACAAATATCTTGTACGTTTCACAGTACAATATGAATGATTAATGACGCAGCCCTAGCTGTGGATGTTTGAAATATCGCTGAGGTTATTCATCCACGGTTAGGAATTTGTTTTGTCACGCCTGTCAAATACCATCATTTTAATCTATTGACGCGGCGTCTTGAATGTGCACGGTTTCATAATGTACTGTATGGGAGGGGAGAAAAAGCACAGATATCTAACCCACCCTGCTGCCACAATAATCCCCTCGTTAAATTTTTTGGACAAATCACGTCCATTATAAACATCCTGCCTGCATTTCCTGTGTGAGAAACCTGGAGAAACGCAGTCCGTTCGTGATCCTCCCGTCTTGTTTTGTCATTCCGTTCTTCTCACTCTCTCTCCCTCTCCTTTCCAGACACTTCATCGCTCTTCCCTGTGTCATTTGTCTCTCTTCCAGGGGTGGATGTAACATTTCCCAATTGGGGGGGGCAAGAGCAAATGTTATAGGGGCAACTTCATCGCCTGTGGCGCGAATTCCATTTTCAGTTACAGGACTTTTATTAGTCAAGTAAAGCATCAATAATAACATCAGTTGTTGCTGAAGTTGCAACAGACACGCAGCATGCATAAAGCTAAAGGTCTGACTCAGAGAGTTTTCTGTTTTCAATGATGAAATGCTGTTGGTTTAGTGGTGACACAGCTGTAGTTAGTTAGTAGCAGTAGCAGTGTTTCACATCATTTTAAATATAGGCACTTTAATTTGAAATATCTTGGGATTGCCCCCCCTCATGCCCATGCACACATCCGCCCCTGGGCTCTTCCCTGTGTAATTTGTCTCTCCTCTGGTGGTGAGAGTCATGGTTTCCATACATAAACGCTTTAAAAACCAGGCCTGCACTTGGCTGTGAAACTCTAAAGTGTCAGTAGAGCAGTGCTGCCATGAAGAACTATACATTCCACCCCATAAAAAGGTTTTATCCCACGATTTTGTAAACCCATTTTTATCACCCAGTGCCAATTACCTAATGTGATCCTGGGCTCTACACATCCTCCACTAACGTGAGGAGGAAGCAGCGGACTGGCCTCATGCTTCCTTCGATGCATGAGGAGTCCAAGCTGCCTTCTTTTCACCTGACAGGGGGGAGTTTCCCTGGTTGGACGTAGCGTGTGGAAGGAACACGTTATTCCAACCAGTTCCTGTCCCCTCCACAAGGCGCCTTAGAGCGGCACCACTCAAAAAATGAGAAACAGTGAGATCAGTTTGCGATCTTGACCTAGGTCGTTTTTTTAAAACAGTAAATCGGTTGTGGCTGTTATAAAAAGGTCGGGGGAGGTGAGAAAGGGTCACAACCGTTGAATTAGCAACGGTCGCAATGGTTTTAGGAAACAGTCGCAACCTTTTTTTAAAAATGGTCAGGAACAAAGTCGAGGCCGTACATTAAAGATGGAGTGCCATGAATTTTTCTACCCTAAAACATGATCATCAGGTATTAATGTTATATGAAAAGTATGTTTTTTTTGCAAAAAGTGTACAGCGTTTGTTAAACTGTCATTTTTATGATTCCACCCTACCAGTTCATTAAGTATGCCTGGTTTGCCTGGTGGGTGGTGATGGGTGGAGATCCACCTGAACTGAAGCCACACCCACAGCTTTAGTTGCATGATAAAGGGGGAGGAGTTAGGGGAGGGGCTGAGCATGTGATGTCACTATATTGAAGAGTTTTTCATTGGCACGTTTGATTGGAAAGGTTCAGCCTCCAGGAAGAAACCCTAAGGGAAGACATCATTGCACATAAAAACACACCAAGGGGTCTATTTACATACTGTCACCTCTTAAACATGTACAAAATTGGAAAGAAAGAAAACTCACGGCACCCCCTGCAAAAATGGCGGCCATCATATACTGGATTACACAATATGTAGAGCAGACCTGACTTATATTATACTATTTTATCGTTTCTTTTAAGTTTTCCGGGAATAGATTAGTTAGGAACAGACTATTCTTATTTTTCAGGGGTTTTTTTCCTACTTATTTTCATGTTTTATCTTTTGTTGTTTTCAACTGCCTTTTTATAACGTGTTATATCGCACTCAGTGTCTTGATGTCTTATTGCTGTTTTTATGGGAAGCATTTTATTGCTTTGTTGCTGAAATCTTCTATTAAAAAAGTAAATAAAATAAACCCGGCTTTGCCGTACTTTTCAGTATAATCAGACTAGTGGGACAGTGTGTGATACACACAGCTCTGAGAGACGCAGGGTTACATTGGACCAGAATCAAGCACATCTTTTTCTTCCCCCTCCAGAGTCCCTGGTTGAATACCGATGACATGACAACTACAGCATGGAGGAGAGTCTAGCTACAACAGCAAGGACACAGGGAACGGGCCAACAGGGGCGTTTTTGCCATTAGAGAGACTAGGCAGTTGCCTGGGCTGCGCTGTGAGGGAAGGGGGGCACAGGGGCGACCACCAGACCAGAGCCTTATAGTGGGAGGGTTGCGATATTCCCATTCACTCCTTTGTCCCAACTGACAATCTGCTGGAGGAGCATAGAGCCAACAGCACCCCATTCACACACTGTTAACAACTGACAATCTGCTGGAGGAGCATAGAGCCAACAGCACCCCATTCACACACACTGTTAACAACTGACAATCTGCTGAGCATAGAGCCAACAGCACCCATTCACACACACTGTTAACAACTGACAATCTGCTGGAGGAGCATAGAGCTAACAGCACCCCATTCACACACACTGTTAACAACTGACAATCTGCTGGAGGAGCATAGAGCCAACAGCACCCCATTCACACACACTGTTAACAACTGACAATCTGCTGGAGGAGCATAGAGCCAACAGCACCCCATTCACACACACTGTTAACAACTGACAATCTGCTGGAGGAGCATAGAGCCAACAGCACCCCATTCACACACACTGTTAACAACTGACAATCTGCTGGAGGAGCATAGAGCCAACAGCACCCCATTCACACACACTGTTAACAACTGACAATCTGCTGGAGGAGCATACAGCCAACAGCACCCCATTCACACACTGTTAACAACTGACAATCTGCTGGAGGAGCATAGAACCAACAGCACCCCATTCACACACTGTTTAACCAACTGACATTCTCGCGATACGGGGTGTCTCGCGAGAATGTCTCACATAAACATTACAGAGACTGTAGTCGTGACTGAACGTTACTTTAAAACAGTTGTCATTTTGCATACGTACCTAAAATAGCTCTTATTTGCACCGTTCTCGTTGAAAACAAAGTATTCCGAACTGCAGTTAAGACTCAGAGAGGCTCTATTTAGTCGCATGACGACTGGCTGCTCCGCTCTGGTTTCTGACCCCTCAATATCACAACTCTCCCGCTATAAGGCTCTACACCAAAAAGGATCCCAGGCTAATAAGCCTCATATGGATAAATACATTATACTTGCCCTCTATAAGTAGAATTGAACATTTAAAACACACAGTTTGAAAACAGTTTTATCCCTTGTGGAGTGCCATTTTACTGTGCCTGTCAAAGGCATGATGTGACAGGAGATTTTCCCTGGAGATTTTTCCCTTACCAAATGGACCCGTAAGAAGGCTTCATTTGGTAAGGGGGACTCTGCCTCTATGAAAAAAGGATAAAGGCCTTCTTGGCCTTCTACGGATCTGTAAAAAGGCTTTGTGGTTTTGGATGGTTGGGTGTGCGTGCGTGCGTATGTGTGTGTATAATGATGAAATCTCCCTGCTCTTGGCTGACTCTAACGTCGACAGTAAACAGTGTCAGATCCAGAGCAGTAAATCCTCCACAGGACAGAGTCAGACCCACTGAGGTCCACATCCTCCATCTGGTCCTTTCTAAATCACTTAATCCTTCAACAAACAATAATTACAGCGCCCCACGCTCTTCCCACCTGCTATTTAACTCCTCGACAGATTTACCATGACATTTGGGAGTGATTGATTTACAACCCGTTGTCTCACTCAAAAGTCGTTTTCCGAAGCTTTTTCTACAACTGTAAAACGGATAATAATCTCAGATTAACTCTCCACACACCACCTCCAGAAAACGCCTCACTGCAACACTTTAAACAACTTTAATTGATAAATGATAAGAACTTTAAATGCATTGGTCTCTCCTGGAAACAGCAAAATGTGAAAATACAGTCTATTTTATCAAGAAAGAAAATGAATATTTTTTCCACCTTAAAGTAAAAAAGTCAAAGTCATATGATCATTCACAACTCGTTAGTGCAGTGAAATTGGTTCTCCGATTTTGACCGTTAGTTGATTTATCCCCCTAATCCACCCCTTTGATGCTGAGTGCCAAGCAGGGAGGCATTGTGGGTCCCATTTTCAAAGTCTTTGGTACGACCCGGCCGGGAATCGAACCCCCAAACATACGAGACCGCCACACGTGTGATTCTAGTTTTCTTTTTTTATTTACTTTAAATTTTATCCCACAATTTTGTAACCCATTTTTTCACCCAGTGCCAATTCCTAATGTGATCCTGAGCCCACCAACCTGGGGAGGCAGCGGACTGGTCTCATGCTTCCTTCAATGCATGAGGAGTCCAAGCTGTTTTCTTTTCACCTGACAGGGGGGAGTTTCCCTGGTTCCAGTCCCCTCCATCAGACGCCCCGGCTGGCCAGGGGGAGGCAGTCTACAGCCCAGGATTACTGCATGTTTTTTGTGAGGGTATCTACCCTAGGGGACACGGGGAGACCACGCAAACTCTTTGGCCCTCTCACCAACCCCGCCTCGGGTATGGGCACCGATGACGCGGAGGAGCAGACACGCCGCCAGCACCCACAGCAGCGCCCCTCGCGGGAATCGAACCCAGGACCTTCTAGCTGTGAGGTGACAGCACTAACCACTATGCCACCATGCCCTGTGATTCTAGTTTTCAGCCCATACCTGCAGAGTGGAGGTCTCACCAGACAACTCAGGGAGGAGGGCATCCGGTCACTTATGACAGGGGTTTTCAACAGGTGGTCCGGGGACCACCAGTGGTCCTTGAGAGGGTTCCAGGTGGTCCCCAGCTAAGTTGTTTAAACCAGGTGTAACTCTTGAGAGTGTAAAAATGAAACCAAATGGACCAAATGTAAAAATGAAACCAAATGTCCATCATGCGAATTATTCCAAATCTTTACAACTAGAAGATTAATGGTCATGGACAGAAGCAAAAGAAATCTTTAGTTTTGGGGTCTATGGGTCTAAAAATATCCTCAATTGGTGGTCCGAGGCTCAAATGCTGAATAAATGGTGGTCCTGGAGTGAAAAAGGTTGAAAACCCCTGACTTATGAGGTTGAAATCCCCCTAAGGCCAAATGGTCTCCTCACCCTGACGCTCTGCATGGACACTCAGACCACAACTCAAAGAGCAAACAGCCTACTCGTTAGATCAAAAAAACTTAATTACACCACTGTATTAGACATTTTTTATGTTTGTTCCCAGAGGAAAAAAAGGCTTCTCAGTTTAAGCTCAGAAGCGTCTCTTGAGCAACCACGTTTATTTCTCATTTTAAGATCACCTATGTCTCTTATGGCTCCTAAGATGAATACTAGGATCCATAAATGAGGCAAAGCTGAAATCTTGCTATATATAAACATATAGCAAGATTTCAGCTTGTCTCATTTATGGATCCTAGTATTCATCTTAGGAGCCATAAAGAGACATAGGTGATCTTTAGGTGATCTTAAAGGTAGGGGAAGTGATTTGAAATTCATGGTGTAGTACCAGCCTGGTGCACTAGGGGCCCCCAACAGTAGCTACACTATGTGAACCTGCTGCTCTCTCCTGATTGGAGGAGAATTGTGGTGACCTGGGGAACTTTTATTAGCTCCTCTGCTAACATTTTAACAGAAAAAAAAATATTTTTTGGGTGATATCTGACAAAAGTGAAATCACTTCCCCTACCTTTAAAATGAGAAATAAACGTGGATGTCTCAAGAGATGCTTCTGAGCTTAAACTGAGAAGCATGAGATTTTTTCTTCAGCGTTTTATCATGATTTTTCTTCCTTTCTTTTTGGTTTTGAATCGGCGTCTTTAGAGCTCTATAATAAGCAGCGTTGTGTTCAGGTTAGAATGCTCCAAAGTCATTAATAAAATAATACTGTCAACGGCAGCTGCCAGTAAAGTGAAAAGGATCCTCCGTCAGAGCGATGGTCTTGTGGTTTTCTCCTTCATGTCGAGGCCGTGTGCTGTTGTACCAGAACTTTCACTTCATTTTCCTGCAGAGCTCAAAACGGCCATACATACGTACAAACATTTGGTCATCATTGTTTTTAGTCTTGTGTTTTCAATGTCCATTTATCGCAGCAAAACTTCTGTTTGAAGTTCTTGGTGTTTACTGGCGTTCTGTATCGATATCACAACCGTCAGCTGCTCGTAGGGTATATAATACAGTATATATACAGCCTGAGCTCACATAATATCGTATAAATGAATGGAATTGATATTTTGTAGATAAAGTACTAATAGAACAAAAAAAAACAAACAAACAACGTGTGTTCATATATTACTGCTGTGTGGTGTGCTGCCTCCTTCACATTCAGTAGATCCTGTCAACTTCTGGGGCCAGTTATAATTTCATGGGGTTTATGTAGTAGATAATAGAAACATTGCTTTGGGGGAAAAAAAACACTTTTGTAAACACATATATATTTAGGACCATGTTCGAATGCCCCCCTCCCATAGCTAAAATTCCTAAAACTAAAGAAAACAAGCAATGTAAAGCAATTAACACAGATCTAAAACATGAACTTTGGTTAAAAAAAAGTAAAGTTGTCCTTTAAGTTGCACAGAATCAATTTCAGATGCATTTTAAGCTCTGGTTTGAGAAAACCTGTGGCTTCTGCAAACCTGGTGACATTGTGACATGGTTTTGTCGCTTCACGCTCAGTGTGTAAGCTGTGTGTGGATACAGTACATAATAAAAATGTGCACCAAATGGACCCTTGTGGGTCCATTTGGTTTCATGTTTGCACTCTCAAGAGTTAAAATATTCATCACGTGAATTAGCCCCAAGTCGACACAACTAGAGAATGTAGAAGATTAATGGTCATTTTGTTGGACTGTTTTGTTTCCCCAAATCCAGCCTGGATGGAGTCATGGACAAAAGCAAAGTAAATCTTTAGTTTTGGGGTTCTGTGGGGCTAAAATGTCATCAAATGGTGGTTTGCGCCTCAAATTCTGTTTAAATAGTGGGCCCTGGTATGAAAAACATTGAAGACCACTGTATTAGTGGTATCTACAGAATGTCAATTCTCCCCATTCATATTCTATTATGTGAGATTGGGTTGATATACATACAGTATGTATAGAAAAGCTGCTTATGGTAAGTTAGCGATACTCCGCCGACAACACGACTGTTCTGCGTCAGACACTAGTTTAATAAGCTAGCTGAGTTACATTGTTTGTGCGGTGTTTCCAACGGCAGACTTTCCTGGGTTGCTGTGTTTTTTTTCGGGGCGGTAGAGAGTTTACACTGAACCGACTCCATCTGTTCGATACATGACGATAGATGATGAAGGAACCGTCTGTCCCGTGGGTCCACTAGGTGGTGCAGGTCACCCCTGCGTCCCCCTGTGGGTCCACTAGTGGTGCAGGTCACCCCTGCGTCCCCCTGTGGGTCCACTTAGGTGGTGCAGTACACCCCTGCGTCCCCCTGTGGGTCCACTAGGTGGTGCAGGTCACCCCTGCGTCCTCCCGTGGATCCACTAGGTGGCGCAGGTCACCCCTGCGTCCTCTACGTGGCCACAGTTGGTCTTCCCCCAGCCTGAGAACTTGCACTGGTGGATGGTGTCCTCGTTCCCCACACAGGCTACGTCATCCATCCAGATCAGACCAGTTCCTGGAGGGAGGGAGAGAGAGAGAGAACAAAGACAAATCTTAACCAGGTACAGACTCAGTGAGTACAGTCATGCCATCGAGAAAGAGAGGCCAACTAGGACAGACTGTGCACCCACTGCACACAAAAAAGACAGACTATGCACCCACTGGGAAAGAGAGAGAACAAAGACAAATCTTAACCAGGTACAGACTAAGTGAGTACAGTCATCGATCGAGAAAGAAAGGCCGCCATTGAAGGCAGACCTGTACCCCCGAGAGAAGACAGACTATGCACCCACTGCACACAAAACAAAGACAGACTATGCACCCACTGCACACGAAACGAAGACAGACTGTGGACCCACTGCACACAAAACGAAGACAGACTGTGCACCCACTGCACACGAAACGAAGACAGACTATGCACCCACTGCACACAAAACAAAGACAGACTGTGCACTAGAGTTTTCAAACTCTGCCCGAACCCCACCAGGCCCGACCCGCCTCAATTTCCAGGCCGGTCTACTGTGCAACCACTGTGCACAAAACGAAGACAGACTATGCACCCACTGCACACAAAACAAAGTGGAAACCGAGTGTCAAACCAAGCTAATTACCTGTATGTCTTGATATCTAATACCATGAGATCAATATTGAAACACCAGGTTTATGTATTTATGAATGTCTTCATGTCAGAAAGACAGACTGGGGGTTATCTAGCTGCATTGAAGAGAAGAGAATGATTAAACTTTGAAAAACTGCATGCATATAAAACACTAGAGATTATTAATGATAATATTATGCCTGAAATGAGACTGGGGGACATTCATACAGTATATAATTCCTGAGGAAACAAAGTATACAATGTATACATTATATTAACAGTATCAAATGGGGGGCATCATCATTCATGCATCATCATGGGGAGATTCATCATCCATAGTTAATAAACCCTGAAATAAAAAAAAAGGTTATAAGATCCACTGCGTACTTCAGTGTGATTGTGAAGTGCAGAGAAACATGAGGAGGACAGCTCACTGAGCTCAGGGCTGAGTGTGTGCGTGTGTGGGTGTGTGCGTGTGTGTGTGCGTGCGCGCACGTGCGTGTGCGTGCGTGTGTCACTGAGGCCCAAGTGCTTTTTCTAAAAGGCTCATTGATAAGATACAGATGTTGTCCGAAGAAAACCAAACGTTTTTTACTGCACACTTGAACACTGAACTCCTGCTTCACGCTCAGCCTATCTATCTGTATATGTGTGGACGAATCCTGGACTTATATTAATCAAGTAAAGCATCAATAATAACATCAGTTGTTGTTGAAGTTGCAACAGACACGCAGCATGCATAAAGCTAAAGGTCTGACTCAGAGAGTTTTCAATGATGAAATGCTGTTGGTTTAGTGGTGACACAGCTGTAGTTAGTTAGCAGCAGTAGTAGTGTTTCAAACCATTTTAATTATAAAGACTTTTCTTTGAAATATCTTTGAAATTGTTGGTTGTTTTGCAGGCCATCATGTTTGGTGGGGCAGTTTGGGCATTTAGGGGGGCATTGCAACCCCCCCCCCCCCCCCCCCCCCCCCCCCAACGTAACGACGTCACTCCCCATTCATAGTTATCACGTGTCGTCACGGGCCCTGGCCACCCCCCCCGCGGGCAAGAAGTGTACTTTCTCCATTGCAGGGAGCGGGTGTCTGCGCTCTAACTAGCTAAATGCCGGATAGTTGCTGTGCCATAGGCTGTGCCAACCGGCGAGGAGAGAAGCCTGGGTTGTGTCTGTATCAGTGTTGCCAACTTGGCACATTTGGCGCTATATTTAGCTCTTTTTCAGACCCCCCTAGTGCCAAAATTAGTGAAAAACTCCTGGCGGAAAATCTAGTGCTTTTGTGCTGATGAGTTGGGGCGAAATTGGTTGACAGGTGCCAGAGATAAAACCCTCGTTTTTCACCATTTTTCCTCCTATGATAGAGTCCTCCTTCCTTCCTAGAAAGGACCATTAGTAACCAAAGGGACCCTATAATTTAACTCTTGAGATTGTAAAATGAAACCAAATGGACCCCAAGAGTTAAATTATATTTAAACATCTGAATTACCTAATTTTCCATAATCTACACATTTAGAACTCAACATCAAATGGTGGTCCTTCGTGGCAAAAATGCAGAATAAATCGTGGGCCCTGGTATGAAAATGATTGAAAACCACTGCTATTCTAGTGCATTTTGGAGTTTGGCAGTTGGCAACACTGGTCTGTATCGAGTTTGGTGATGTTTTCGTGTGTCTGGTGGAGGTTTCGTCTCTGTGCCTCTTGTGCTTCCAGTCGGGTTGGATTGGGGTGCTGTCGTGTGGGGGGTGAGGAGCTTCTTCGTTGTCGGGGCGGGGTGAGTGGCGTTGCGTTGGCCGGGGGTGTAGCTACAGTAGCTAGCATAACACGACAAACTTCTAAATGTAAACCAAACGGGACTCTAACGGGTCCGTTTGGTTCCATCTGTGCACAGTGCACTGTCAGAGTTAAGGGGGGAGTGGGAGACGTTTTGTCGTGTTGTGCTGGCTGCTGTGGCTACACTTCTGGCTGGTGTGGCGTTGCTCGCCTTCGCTTTGACAATGAAGAAGCTCTTCAATTTCCACATGACAGCATTTTTAACCCAACCTGAGTGGAAGTACAAGTAGCTTTCTGTACTTTTATATGCTATCTTGGCAGCGGTGTATGGAACTGCTATAGAACTGCTGCATTTAAACAGATTGTGAATCTGTTTGTTTTCTTCTTATTCTGCATGATCTGTCTTGAAGTAGCAATAAATATGTTGTTATAATGTGCTTTAACCTTTTATAAAACAATGCAATGTAGCATAACTCTGTCTACAAAAAATCTGTACCCCCCTCCAACTGTATATATTTGTCCCCATTTTCAACTGTTTTTATTGTATTGTTTTGTGACTCTTGCTTTGGCAATGTAAATGTCTGTTTTATCATGCCAATAAAGCTCCTTTGAATTGAAATTGAATTGTATGGGGACGGATTCTCCCCCAGATATATGAAAACATCACCAAACTCTAGTTCGGGCAGCGACGTACTTGTATTTAAAGGCTCAAAAACAGCCACGGGAGCTATATACGGATCACAAGTGCCCAACACTTAGTAGTTTCTCCATATATCTGCATTGTTCTTCATGGCAGAGCTCATCTAAATAGTCCTTGTTACTTAAAACAGACGGGAATGTGCTTGTGTTGGTTCCACTCGCCATGTTGTTTGTTTACAGCGACATCCTTCTTGCCCGCCAGGGGGCGGGAAACCACATGACTGAAAGCTATGAATTGGCCAGCAGCGCGGGTGAGCCATCTAGCTTTCTTATATACCATATCTATGGGTTCAATGCATTGACAGAAAGCCACTGGGCAGCGGACAGGGATCTGATCCAACGATGAGGGAACCTGGGCTGAGCGACAGACAGACAGACAGACAGACAGACAGACAGACAGACAGACAGACAGACAGACAGACAGACAGACAGACAGACAGACAGACAGA
Organism: Benthosema pterotum; assembly: GCA_039105355.1. Taxonomy (NCBI): domain Eukaryota; kingdom Metazoa; phylum Chordata; class Actinopteri; order Myctophiformes; family Myctophidae; genus Benthosema; species Benthosema pterotum. The sequence goes on along the minus strand of CM076968.1, from coordinate 59,110,982 downwards.
CAGACAGACAGACAGACAGGGATCCGACCCAACGATGAGAGAACCTGGGCTGAGAGACAGACAGACAGACATGTGGTTGTACTCAGACCCTGGTCCTCCATACAGCCTGACGACACTCAGGAGATCTCTCCCCACACACTGTGCTCTAACACACACACACACACACACACATCTGGAGACTTCATGGAAGTGAAGCGATGGCCGTTAGTGTCGCCCAGCTTGAAGAGAGCCTTATAACGTCTACAGTGAGATGTCATGCTATTGACCTGAAAAACCCCAGGCAGAGCCCATAGCCAGGGGCGGATGTAGGAATGGGCATGGGGGGGCAATGCCCCCCTAAATGCCCAGTCTGCCCCACCAAACACGATGCCATGCAAAACAACCCAAGATATTTCAAATTAAAGTGCTTATATTTAAAATGATGTGAAACACTACTACTGCTACTAACTAACTACAGCTGTGTCACCACTAAACCAACAGCATTTCATCATTGAAAACAGAAAACTCTCTGAGTCAGACCTTTAGCTTTATGCATGCTGCGTGTCTGTTGCAACTTCAACAACAACTGATGTTATTATTGATGCTTTACTTGACTAATAAAAGTCCTGTAACCAAAAATGGTATGGTGCGACTTCATCGCCCGTGGCGCGAAGCGACACGGGCGGTGACAGCCGCCCCCATACCATTTCTCTTGCCCCCCCAATTGGGAAATTGGTTACATCCGCCCCATTGTACAGCCGTAGCTCCGCATCAAATGATGTGACCGTAATAAAACGGAATTTTGTCTGAAGGAGACAAAGTGGAATATAATGACCGACTACACCGCTGGGGTTCTGAATGTGGCGCGGAACCCTGAGGCGTCTGTCCTTGATGGTCCAAACGGAACCAAATGGACCGCTACGGTTCTGCAACCCCAGAGAGAAATATCACCTCGTAAAGGAGCAAGTGTTTGCCAGCAATAGGGAATAATCTACACAGAAAACTGTGTTTTCACTGGACATAGTACCAGACAAGAACTGTTTTATATTTAATTGTACCCCAGTGACGTGAACACACGATTAAGCACTATTACACAAGAGGGTGTGTTTTAACATGATTTATTACATGGCTTGAATGAATGCTCCAATCAGAAGCCAGCGTTCTGGTCACGTGAACGGTCACATATGTGACTATAATTCACCGCTCCGCTCTATATCGGACAGCTTAATATATTAATCAAGGTCCCCAAACAGCTGTGCTAATATCAATCCACGCTGCGCTTCTGCATATAGTTCCAGCACGCCGTTAGCGGGTCCATTTGGTTAGGTATGTATTTGGTTGTTTACATGCCGTTGCCATTCAGGTTATTATAACTCTCGAGAGAGTTTCATGTTTATGTTCTCAAAGAGTTACAGCTAACTCTCCGTCATTTAGCCTGAGGGCCACCTGGAACCCTCCAGTGTTGTTCTAGTCTGCGATTTTTAAATTTAGTTTCAGTTTTAGTCCACTTTCAATCACCGGTTTTAGTTTTTATCCTATTTAGTCTAACTCGTCCTTTTTTCATTTAGTCTAGTTTTAGTCAACGAAAAGTAAAGCATTTTAGTTTTTATTTTAGTCCATGGAGCAATGATTTTATTAGTCTAGTTTTAGTCAAGAAAAACTATTGTCATTTTAGTCTAGTTTTAGTCTAGTTTTAGTCATTTATTTTAGCCATTTACTAAAGATATTTTATAGCATTTTCTATCATCCTTTTGATAAAAATGACCATTTTAACAAATATGTTAAGCACCATGAATCAACTTGAATTTGCATGTTTATTATTAGAGTTGGGACTGGTTAGGATTTTATCGAGTCCGGGTCCTTATCGAGTCCGGGTCCGGACGGGACCCGACGGGATTTATACTTGTATTATTATATAAGTACAAAATAAACAAACAAACAAAAAAAGCCACTTTATTGGCAGAAATGAAATAATTGTACTTTATAGTTATAGGTAGGCATGCAGGCATTACTGGTGGCAAATCATTCAAGTATACTTAAGGTACACTATTTTTCCCCTCTTTTGTTTAATTATGTCTCACAGACACATTATTCTCAAATAATAATAATCTAACTAGTGTACTAGTAATAATTCTTGCTACAGTTGTGTCAGACACAGCATGCTCTTATTTAGGGCTCAATGGTTAAGCAGAGCCATGCAAGATGTATGCCTTAGCGTTGTCAACATTGTGCCTTCTAAACAAAAAATAGGCAAAAATCACCCCATGTAATTCCCAGACCAGTAGAGTATAAACAGAGTTACGACATCTCCATTCACTACCATGGAAAGGTCTAATGGCGGCTGCTCTACATAGACTTCTATTTAGTAGGGGGACACCTTGTCCCTATTCAGGCTGCATGAACAGCGTCTGAGCGCCCGGTTTCTGACCCCTCAATGTCGCAACTTCGATATTAGATGGCGACCGTCTCATTTACTGTAGGCTACCGTACGTTGTCGTGCACTTAGTCTCTCTAAAGTTATATAAAATGTTATGCTTTGTCGCACGTGTTTAATTGGACCTGCTTCCATGGAATACTGTAACTCTTGTTGGGGAATTGAGGATTTACTGGACAACACTTTTTTGTGACAACGTGACAAACGCATGGAGTTTATAAGGAAGGCATGAGAGACAATCAGTCACTGGATGATTATTGGACATCGCTTCCACTTTCAGTAAGAACATTTTTACATTTTGGACTAAGAGATTAAAGCAGGTGACATTGCAGCAAGTTTAAAAGAACGCTGCCACTACAGTGCAACACACACACACACACACACACACACACACACACACACACACACACACACACACACACACACACACACACACACACACACACACACACACACACACACACACACACGTTTGTGTCGGCAAAACGGTATGCTCCTCATTGAGCTGCTGCTGGTGGTCCGTCGCTGCTGCTGCTGCTGCTCTGAGCTCAGTGCATGTCCTTCGGTTGTTGTTGTAACCAAGCATTCGGTTTTATTCTGCGCATCTCCGTGCAAAGCATAGTTTATTTATGGTTTCGCCAATGAAATATGAGGATTGAGGAAAATCTACGTGGTTCGTAGTAGTAGTAGTGTTTACTATTAGCCGCTGCAGCCGCACTGTCCCGCTGTAAACTTGAAAGGAGGAGTGATTGTGGGGGAAGGGTGTGTTTGGTTAGATGCACGCTGACAATTGACCACAATGCCTGTATACAAAGTGATAGGCGACTGTCCCGGACAGTCCCGGCGTACACTTCCGAAATCAGCGTGCATCTCATAGCAAAATAGTAAGCACGCAGCAGAGATACGATCATTATAATACAATTTTCGTATCGTCTTCGTTCGTGAACGAAAATGACAATAGATTTTAGCTTAGTCTTTATTTTGTGAACTACATTTTCGTCTAGTCTTTATTAGTCAACGAAATTGCATATTGATTTAGTCCCAGTTATTGTATATGCACGTGATTTTCGTTTAGTTTAGTCTCGTTTTCGTCACGTGAAAAATGGGCGTTGACGAACACATTTCGTTTTAGTTTTCGTTGACGAGAACAACTATGGAACCCTCTCAAGGACCACTAGTAGAAAACTGCTGACATAAGCCATGTAATAAGCGTAATACCCTTCGTTTCCTAATAACTGACCTCGGCTGCGCCTCGGTCAGTTATTAGGAAACAAATCACCGGTTCGTGGGGTGTTATCCCTTACTTCATCCACACCTGTGGTGCTGTAGGAACACACATGCAGTTCGGAAGGTATCACAGAAACTGATGAAATCATGTTAAAGCAATAACCTCAAGTAATACTGCAATTCTAGAATTATAGTTGAACCATTAAAACTATGATAATGGCGGAAAAAACACATTTTTCAATGTAGTCACTATGACCAAACTACTGTCCAACCATTGGCTGCTGTGTCTACAACACCGGAACTGCGCTGCATGTAAACATCCTGTTTAGGAAGCTGTGTTGCTAATGTCAAGGCTAGCAAGCTCAGCCCGTCAAAAGTACTCAAAGTCTGGATTTTACCTTCTCTGGTCTGAGCCCACGTATTCCCGGGTTTTCCCCCAGATGGCTTTTTGAATAGCTCGTGCTTCAACCTTCTGAACGCGCCCTGCCATAACTAACACCAGATACAGCGGTGTCACGGGCACGTACGCGCGCACACAGTGCTGAACGGAGCGCTGAACTTCCCCCAGCTGTGAAGTATACAGAGACACATGGTTCAAGTCCCACAGGGCTTCCAGCAGCTGCTCTTCGACGGCAGTGTGTCACGCTGAGGTTCAGTTAATCAACTACAGCCTGGAGAGGTGAGAGGAGGAACCTGAGCTGTTCTACTCAATAACTGGGCAGTCGGTAGTGTTGCCAACTGCCAAAATCCAAAATGCACTAGTGGCACTTCCAAAATGCACTAGTAGCACTTCCAAAATGCACTAGTGGCACTTCCAAAATGCACTAGTGGCACTTCCAAAATGCACTAGTGGCACTTCCAAAATGCACTAGTGGCACTTCCAAAATGCACTAGTGGCACTTCCAAAATGCACTAGTGGCACTTCCAAAATGCACCAGAATGTGCTAGAGCAGTGGGTTTTCAACCATTTTCATACCAGGACCCACTATTTATTCTGCATTTTAGCCATGGAGGACGACCACCGTTTGATGTTGAGATTAGTCTCTCAGCCTAATTTAGGAGAAATAACTGACAAAATGTTGGTCAAAATAGCAATTCTTCTACATTTTCTAAATGTGTAGATTCTTGAAAATTAGGTAATTCAGATTTAACTCTTGAGAGCATAATTTCGGGTCAGTTTGGTTTGATTTTACGATCTCAAGACTTACAGATCTAAAATGGTCCATTTGGTTACCAATGGTCTATCATAGGAAGAAAAATAGTGGAAAACAAGGGTTTTATCTCTGGCGCCTGTCAACCAATTTCGCCCAACTCACAAGCAAAAACGCACCAGATTTTCTGCCAGGAGTTTTTCACTAATTGTGGCGCTAGGGGAGTCTGGAAAAAAGCTAAATATAGCGACAAATGCGCCAAGTTGGCAACACTCGGCAGGCGGCACTGCAGAACTCTCTTTTTAATGCAGGCTGTAGTACTGCAAGAGTTCCTTTAAAGCATTGGTTTAATTTCAACCCCTTTCATAGGATGGACCAACATTTATTATTTGACAATTATTTGAGCCACAGATGGACCAAGATTTGAAAACATTTAGCTTCTGAGACCTAAAATTATAGAATGTGTTGTTGTCATCGCATAAGATTTTGTCCACTGTGCATGTTGCATGGTGTGATGCCATTAGGAGAGATAACAGGCAAAACTAGAAAAGTGCCCTTCTGGGCACAGGTCTCCACCAGGCCAGGACAAGTTGTGGCCTCCTGGTGGCGCTATAATAGGCCGATGTAAAATAGGGTACCATTATTATTATGACTTCAGCATTTGGATGATTTGAGGCATTTTGTCCAAAAATGTGTTTTTTCAAATGTTCACCTGTTGGTGGCGCTATAACAAGCCATTGTGAAAAGAGTGGAATATGTTTCTCAGCCTAGTATTATAGTGTGTTGAAGATTTTATGTAAATTGCCTGCTGTGTTCATCATCTTTACAAAATCGGCCTCCTGGTGGCGCTATAACATGCCGTTGTGGAAAATTTGGGGCAGAGGTTCATGGGTGGCATCCAGGGAGCGTGTGTGCAAATTGTGATGTCAATCGGGTTAATGGTTTGGGAGATTAGCTGGTAACAGACAGACACACACATTTTTTTGTAAAAAGATGCCATGAATAGGCCTCCTGGTGGCGCTATAACATGCCGTTGTGAAAAAATTGGATCAGAGGTTCATGGTTGGCATCCAGGGAGTGTGTGAGTAAATTGTGGCATCGATCACATTAACGGTTTGGGAGATTAGCTGCTATCAGACAGACACGCACAGATTTTTTGCAAAAAGATGACAAAAATCAGCCTCCTGATGGCGCTATAACATGCCGTTGTGGAAAATCTGAGGCAGAGGTTCATGGTTGGCATCCAGGGATTGTGTGTGCAAATTGTGATGTCGATCGGCTTAATGGTTTGGGAGATTAGCTGGTAACAGACAGACACACACACATTTTTTTGTAAAAAGATGCCATGAATAGGCCTCCTGGTGGCGCTATAACAGGCCGTTGTGGAAAATTTGGATCAGAGGTTCATGGTTGGCATCCAGGGAGTGTGTGTGTAAATTGTGGCATCGATCACATTAACGGTTTGGGAGATTAGCTGCTAACAGACAGACACACGCACAGATTTTTTGCAAAAAGATGACAAAAATCGGCCTCCTGATGGCGCTATAACATGCCGTTGTTGAAAATCTGAGGCAGAGGTTCATGGTTGGCATCCAGGGAGTGTGTGTGCAAATTGTGATGTCGATCGGCTTAATGGTTTGGGAGATTAGCCTGTAACAGACAGACACACACACATTTTTTTGTAAAAAGATGCCACGAATCGGCCTCCTGGTGGCGCTATAACAGGCTGTTGTGGAAAATTTAGATCAGAGGTTCATGGTTGGCATCCAGGGAGTGTGTGTGCAAATTGTGGCATCGATCGGGTTAACGGTTTGGGAGATTAGCTGCTAACAGACGGACGCACACACAGATTTTTCCCAAAGAATCAGCAAGAATCAGCCTCCTGGTGGCGCTATATTAAGCCCCTCTGGAAAATTGAGAGCAGAGGTTCATCGTTGGCATCCAGGGAGTGTTTGTGCAAATTTTGGCATCGATCGGGTAAACAGCGCCGGAGATTAGCTGGTAACAGACGGACGGACGGACGGACGGACACACACACACACGGACGGAGGGTGAAACATATTCTCCACCATGCCTCCGGCCTGGTGGAGACAACAATACAATAACGTTAGTTCCATTTGTTTGCATTTAAAGGGGAAGGCCACCCATTTTCAACATTTTACTATGTCATTGATGTACCTTCAAGGTGTTGTGTGGACATGATAAAAAAAACTTCCCCCATTCTGTGTTCCCAAGAAATGGAGGTCTGAAGAAAACCACTAACATGGTGAAACATCTTGATGACATCATCAAGATGTATTTTCACCACGTTCATGGATTTCTTTAGACGCTTCTTTTTTCTGAGAGCGTACAAATGGAACCAAATGAACCCGTTAGGGTTCATTTGGTTGCATTTGTACGCTCTCAGAAAAAAATGTTGGAAAAAAATGGGTGGAATTCCCCTTTAATGAGGGACCTCATTGCCCCTCCCCCAGCATATGACGAAAGCGACTTAATATTGACCAAAACCAGAGCAGAAGTCCCACCACGGGACTCTGGACACCAGTTATGATACATCTGCTGCCACTATATCAACAATGGCAAGTATGTCATCCAATTTGAACCATCCCTTTTAAACTCTGCCCTCTCTATCCCTCTCTCCTTTTAATTTTTTAATCCCACGATTTTGTAACCCATTTTTTCCACCCAGTTCCAATTCCTAAAGTGATTCTGGGCTCTACACACCCTCCGCCAACCTGGGGAGGCAGTGGACAGGCCTCATGCTTCCTTCAATGCATGAGGAGTCCAAGCTGCCTTCTTTTCACCTGACAGGGGGGAGTTTCCCTGGTTGGACGTAGCACATCGTGGAAGGAACACGTTATTCCAACCAGTTCCTGTCCCCTCCATCAGGCGCCCCGTCTGGCCAGGAGGAGGCAGTCTAGAGTCCAGGATTACTGCATGTTTTTGTTAGGGTATCTACCCTAGGGGACATGGGGAGAAAGGCCCATTCACCAACCTCGCCTCGGGTATGGGTACTGATGTCACGGAGGAGACAAGCCACCAGCACCCACAGCGAGAATCGAACCCAGGGCCTTCTAGCTGTGAGGCGACAGCACTAACCACTGTTCCACTGTGTCCCCCATCTCTCTATCCTTCTATGTTGGACTTTGTTGGACCACTTAGACATACATTGGTTTGAGGCTAACAGGCCATCTCCTTCCAATTCTGTCTCTCTCTCTCCTCTCCCTGCCTCCCTCCCTCTCTCTCTCTTTCTCTCTCCTCGCCAAGAACGCCGTCTGTCTCCTCCTAATCCTCTGCACTTTATTTTCCTCTTCCAAATGGCCAATCATTTCAAGAGCCTGTCAAGATCAAGGCGTCATCGCCTCACGACTCGGGACACTTTAAAATCCTGATTGATGTGGTCTTTGCATCTTTGGAGAGAAATGTGTATCTTTCCTCTGCAGAACAACAACAGGCGTCAGCTCTGGTTGTAATCCATCAAGTCAATCTGCCGACGCCCGCACTGCACTGCACTGTCTGTTGTTTTTATTATAATATTATACAGTTTATCCCAGGACTAGGGGAATCCCTCTCTCCCTGCCTCTCCCAGTAAACAGAGTCTAGATCCACCAGGAATCCACTTAAAGGTAGGGTAAGTGATTTGAAATTCATGATGTAGTACCAGCCTGGTGCACTAGGGGCGTCCAAGAGTAGCTACACTATGTGAACCTGCTGCTCGATCCTGATTGGAGGATAATTCACCCTCCACCTGGGGAACTTTTATTAGCTCCTCTGCTAACGTGGGGGAGGGGGGAACTCCATATGGTCTGCACACCTTATAATAGAGCATTTTAACACGAAAAAATGGGGTGATATCTGACAAAAGTGAAATCACTTCCCCTACCTTTAAAGGGCTATTCTACCCACTTTCAACATTTTACATTTCATGTGATGTTTATGTATACCTTCAAGATGTTGTGTGGACAATATGATAAAAAAAAGTTCCCCCCTATTGTCTGAGAGTTGCGGTCTGACATTTCCCATTTTTCTTGTATAATAAACTCAACCCAATCTTTTCTGAAATTTCTGTGTCAGCTAATAACAGGGACTTTAAGCAGTACGAGGCCGTGTCTCCACTACGGCAACAGGAAGTCGATCCATGCTCCATAGATAAACCTGCATGCCGTAGCAGCCGTTCCTACTACGGCAGAACCTACACTTTAATGCAGTGTTGATTTCTAATAAATAGTGGGTTTGTTGATACATAGTAATCGGCATGACTAATAATTCTGATAGCTTTGTTTTGTAATAGATATATAGGATGTATTATAGTTTTATAAGTATTTCCCCAGATTTCAATAAAGTAAGTAAGGTGGGGTACTATTAATGAGTTGTATAATGTTTGAAGTGAGTTTTTATTAAAAAATGTCGTTCATTTTATATAGGATTGTTCTGTGTTTGGCTGCGAACCCACATCTGAAAATATGGCCTCCCTGAAGGGACCCAGCAGAAGCCAAGATTTGAGTAAATAACACTCGCTCCAAAAGAACGGAACATTCAAAGATGTGCAGCGCATTTTCACGATTTCCAAAAATATCAGTTTGTAGATCTGATATTTTCCAATAGCTAGTGCTATATTGACAGCTATAGCTCATGCTTAAAAACCTCCAAAAGGGAGAAGAATGAGTTAATTATCCAAATAATTTCATCCACATTTTCCCCATTAAAAGATAAAGTCAGTGGAGATTTGAGATTTGGAGAGTTGACAGGTATTTGATACGTCCTTCAACGGACATCAGACGTTTATGTTCCGTCATTACGTTTATGCCTGTGTGAAGCTGTCTGTCTCCTCACTGCATGGGAGTTTTATAGCGGGAGAGACGTGTGTGTGTGTGTGTGTGTGTGTGTGTGTGTGTGTGTGTGTGTGTGTGTGTGTGTGTGTGTGTGTGTGTGTGTGTGTGTGCATGTGCACATCAGGTAAGATCAGCTCCAACACTTTATATTCCACACCAGTGGCGTTTCTAAACAATTTGGAGCGCTAGGCAAGACTTTCTCTGGAGCCTACCCATGGTATATCTACAACAGGCACAATAAAATGGCATACAAATATGAATATGAATTATTTTTAACCCTTAGTGTCCTGAACGCGTTTTGGTGTTTTATCTGTTGAAAAATAGCAGATCAACAAGCTCAACAAGCTCAACAAGCTCATGTCGCGCCACCGAGTGGCGCGACATGAGCTTGTTGTTCTGCAATTTTTGAAAAATTGTGAAAATGTGCTGCAAATCTCTGAATATGTTTTTTTGGAAGCAAACATTTTTAACTCAATTTTTTTGCATCTGGGGGATCCCTAGAACACCATGTTTTCAGATGTGGGGTCTGCAGCCAAATATGGATAATTCTGGTGGTCCTTGGCTTGGCCTTGGACACAGGAACACAGATTTTTCAGAAAAACTAGAATCTAGTGTCAGAGACTATAGAATCTAGTGTCAAAAACCCGATTCTAGCGTCAGAAACTAAATTCTAGTGTCAAAAGTAGATCCTATCATCAGAAACTATAATTTAGTGTCAATAACTAGAATCTAGTGGCGGAAACTACTGTAGAATCTAGTGTCAAAAGCTAGAACGTTGCTGCAGCTATAATTTGGTGTCAGGAACTACAGTATAATCTGGTGTCAGGAACTCAAATCGAGGGTCATGACACAATGGGTTAAACTAAACAACATATATGTATTTTAAATGTTCAATTCTAGTTATATAGGATAAGTATAATGTATTTATCCATATGAGGCTTAGTAGCCTGGGATCCTTTTAAAGCATGTCTGGTCTGGTGGTCGCCCTGGTGCCCCCCGCCCCCCATGGCGCCCCCCATGGCGCCCCCAGTTACTGCCTAGTCTGTCTAATGGCAAACACGCCCCTGTTCCACAGCACCAGTTTACAATCATCTGCCTCCAGTGGTGATGGAGTTGGAACACCAGGCCATATCTGAGATGATGATGGTGTGTGTGTGTGTGTGTGTGTGTGTGTGTGTGTGTGTGTGTGTGTGTGTGTGTGTGTGTGTGTGCGTGCTTGTGTGCGTGCGCGCCATAATAGAACAGACCTCGCGGGTCCATTTGGTTTCATGTTTACACTATAAAAAAGTTAAAATACTCATCATGTGAATTAGCCCAAGTCTACACAGCTAGAGAATGTAGTTAAAATCCAGGATAGAATTGTGGACATAAGCAAAATAATTTTTAGTTTTGTGGTCTGTGGAGCTAAAATGTCATCAAACGGTGGTCTGTGGCTCAAATTCTGACTGGGCCCTGGCATGAAAAAGGTTGAAAACCACTGCTTCAAAACCATAAAATTAGTATTGGCACATCCAAGTCAAATTATTGGGATCAGTTCGGGAGCAAGAACTGAAACACAAATCGGGACATCCCTAGTTCTGAACGTACAAGACGGAGTCCGAATATAACCTAATATTCCAACATAATGTACTGTAATATAACTGCAGTGACAGGCCTGGAACTCTCATATCCAGTTTATTCATATACTGTATGTATTCAAAGATTTTGTATTTTGTTTTGTATTCATATTTTAGTTTTTGTATTTTCACTTTTTTTTAGAACAGATTTAGCTGTCTGTAAACACTTACCTGAGGTGCTGATTGTTACAGCCGATAAAACTGCCAACAAAGTATATTTGTGTCTGTATTGATTGCTGTGTTTTACTGCTCTTACTGTGATAATGGCTGCATGCTGTTGTTGTAGTTTGTTTTTATTTTCTATGGCTGTAAAGAAGTCTGTGCCCTGGTGCTGAGAAGGCTGAGCTTTACAGATGGCGAGTAACAAAGTTCATTTTCAATGCGACCGGCGTTTTGACGCTGGACGTTAGCGCGCAGTGTCCAGTGTTGTTTATTGTGCGTGTGCTCGTTTCGTGCACAGGCCAGCGATTTTTTTATACCTCAATCCTGTGAGCTTTTTTTTTTTCTCACTCCACGATTCTCATCTGTCGGCACTGAATGGCATGGTGGAATCGCCGTGATAATGTTTGCATTTCAGACTCGCCGTCGGTACAGCCCTTTAGTCCAGAGAGTAGTTTCTGACGTTTAACTGGACTGTGTAGGAATTCAAACAGACAGTGTGACCAACACCTCCTAACAATCAAATCACAACAACGTTCTCATCAAAGTCTGACACATCAGAACTAATATTTACTAGTTAGAGAGATTCAGAGACAGCTGCTATAAGACCACCCCTCTAGAGGAAGACTCATTTGAACCCTTTCAGTGTAAATTACACCCTGTGTCCTGACAGCCAGGCCTGACCGTGTGAATCACTGCTGATGCTTCTCCAGGCAGGGCCGGATGTAGCCAGCCCTACTAGGGTGGGCAGGAAGAATGGCAGGGTGTATGGGCAACTTTTCATATGAAGCAGTGGTTTTCAACCTTTTTGACACCAGGGCCCACTATTTATTCGGCATTTGAGCCACGGAGGACCACCATTTGATGACATTTTAGCCCCACAGACCCCAAAAACTAAAGATGTACTGTATTTTGCTTTTGCCCTCAATTCCAGGCTGGATTTGGGGAAACAAAACAGGCAAACATACAGATAAAAATGACCATTAATCTTCTACATTCTCTAGTTGTGTAGACTTGGGGCTAATTCACATGGTGGATATTTGAACTCTTTGAGAGCGATGAATATTCTAACTCTTTGAGAGCGTAAAAAATGAAACCAAACTGACCCTTGCGGGTCCGTTTGGTTTCATTTTTACGCTCTCAAAGAGTTACATCTGGCTAACCAACTTTCCACCATTCAGCCTGGGAACTCTCTCAAGGACCACTGGTTGAAAACCACTGATATAACCTTTTCATTGGGTGGGCATACAGGATGCACGTTTTCGGTGCCCCCCTGCCCCCCTCTCTAGATCGGGCCCTGCCCCCAGACCTCCGTGTTGTTCCTGGAACCAACAGCATTAGCAGCATGGTGTTCTCAAACTGTTTTCCAGCACTTATTTGTAACATTTCAGCATGATAATTCTACTGGATCCAAACTGCCAGTGATGTAATGGGTGATTGGACAAGGATTTATGTGTATGTGCCAGTGGCGTTTCTGAACAATTTGGAGTGCCAGGCAAGATTTTCCCTGGAGCCCCCCCCCCCCCCCCCCCCCCCCCCGACGTCATCCCTATGACAGGCAGAGTAAAATGGCGCCCCCCAAGGGATACAATTATATGCGTTTTAAATGTTCAATTCTAGTTATTAAGGACAAGTATTATGTATTTATCTATGAGGCTTATTAGCCTAGGATCCTTTTAACCCATAGTAGACGGGAACCCCTAGTGGTAGTTTTTCTCTGCAGTAAGCATAGTATCCAGAAATGTCAAAAATGTGATGGTGTTATATAATAATTTGAAGTTTTTCAGTACACTTATGTTTAGAATCGGGATAGTCTACAATGGGTTAAAGCAGGGGTTTTCAACAGGTGGTCCGGGGACCACCAGTGGTCCCTGAGAGGGTTCCAGGTGGTCCCCAAGGCTAAAAGTGTGTGAGTGAAATAGGGACAGAAAGAAAGAAAGAAAGAAAGAAAGAAAGAAAGAAAGAAAGAAAGAAAGAAAGAAAGAAAGAAAGAAAGAAAGAAAGAAAGAAAGAAAGAAAGAAAGAAAGAAAGAAAGAACGCTGAAGAATGGAATGAGTATTGAAATGGGCTGGGGGGGGGGGGGGGGTGAGATAGATAGGACCGTAGAGACTCTGACTCCCATTTGATGGCGTTTGGCTCAGATGACTGATGGCGTTTGGCTCAGATGACTGATGGCGTTTGGCTCAGATGACTGTCTTTCCACCATAAAGAAAAGCTTATATTAATCTCTGTAGTGTTTCAGAGTGGAGTGCAACTAATACTGCATGGTGAAAAACACAGTGCTCTGTTACTAAGACAAATGGAGAAAATCCCCAAATCCACTTCCACAGACTGCTTGAGTGTGGAGAAGTACCGTGGGCGGATCTAGGCATGGGCATGGGGGGGCAATGCCCCCCTAAATGCCCAGTCTGCCCGCCCCAAACACGATGGCATGCAGTGGTTTTCATCCTTTTTCATACCAGGGCCCACTATTCATTCAGATTTAGATCCACAGGACCACCATTTGATGACATTTTAGTCCCACAGACCCCCAAATTAAATACTTATTTTGCTTCTGTGCCACAGGGCTATTGCGCCACAGATGAATAAGCGCGTGGCGTCAGAACTTCGGCAATCTACAGTAACCAATAACCTACTGTATACTGAATATGCACCAAAAAGTATTTGAGGTACTGTACTGACAGCAGGTACTTTGGCCAGAACAGCAGTGTCAGTAGACACTTAAGTAACTAAGTTTCACTACTTCCCTTTAAGGTTCATTTGGCGACGGATCTGTGGTGTTTCTGAGAGGTAGTGTGTGATTGGCTGGCAGAAGGTGGTGTGAGAGGCAGTGTGTGATTGGCTGGCAGAAGGTAGTGTGAGAGGCAGCGTATGATTGGCTGGCAGAAGGTAGTGTGAGAGGCAGTGTGTGATTGGCTGGCAGAAGGTAGTGTGAGAGGCAGCGCGTGATTGGCTGGCAGAAGGTAGTGTTAAGAATTGAAGCTGGAAGCCGACAGACGCTCTCTCACATGGAACCATTCATCTGGAGCAACATGACAACATTTCAGCTTATTTGGGTCATTTAGAGTTTCCGTAATTATGGGTTGTTGTGAGTCATCCAAGAGACTACTACTACTGTTGTTGTTGTTAACAGTTTTATGCCGGAATTATACGATGATTAGGTCATTTCTTGCTCGAGGAATGGGGAGGGGGTTCTTGACCTTTGAGGTTTGAGAACGACTGGTTTAAAAACTGGGCCTATGGACTAGGTGGCGCATGTCGGCGTGACCGCACTGCTATATAGACCGACCACACATGACCACACTGCCATATAGACCGACCACACATGACCACACTGCCATATAGACCGACCACACATGACCACACTGCCATATAGACCGACCGCACATGACCACACTGCCATATAGACCGACCGCACATGACCGCACTGCCATATAGACCAGCCACACATGACCACACTGCCATATAGACCAGCCACACATGGCCACACTGCCATATAGACCAGCCACACATGGCCACACTGCCATATAGACCAGCCACACATGACCACACTGCCATATACACACATGACCACACTGCCATATAGACCGACCACACATGACCACACTGCCATATAGACCAACCACACATGACCACACTGCCATATACACACATGGCCACACTGCCATATAGACCGACCACACATGGCCACACTGCCATATAGACCAGCCACACATGGCCACACTGCCATATAGACCAGCCACACATGGCCACACTGCCATATAGACCAGCCACACATGACCACACTGCCATATAGACCAACCACACATGACCACACTGCCATATAGACCGCCACACATGACCACACTGCCATATAGACACATGACCACACTGCCATATAGACCAACCACACATGACCACACTGCCATATAGACCGCCACACATGGCCACACTGCCATATAGACCAGCCACACATGACCACACTGCCATATAGACCAACCACACATGACCACACTGCCATATAGACCGACCACACATGACCACACTGCCATATAGACCGGCCACACATGACCACACTGCCATATACACACATGACCACACTGCCATATAGACCGGCCACACATGACCACACTGCCATATAGACCAACCAGTTTGGAGTTTAGGTTACTGCCGTCAGGTAGGAGGTACGAGGCTCCAAAATGGAGATATAATAGATTTAAATACTCCTTTGTACCAATGTCCATTTCACTCCTCAATAACTCTCTTGCTGAGGGGGCAAGGGGAGGGAGGAGAAGACTGTGATTGTCGTATGATGCTGCTAGAACTGCACTAGTTTTGGTACTGTTGTATTTATTCTATTTATATTTATATTCTTTCTATGACTACTTAACTAAGCACTACTTTGGGAGGTGGTATGTAAGCCTGATGAGGTGTACCAGTCACTACTATTGTACTGTATGTACTGTACTGTATTGTCCTGTATTGTCTTACTTGTTGCTGCAAGTCTGTATGTCCAAGACAAATTTCTCGAACGAGACTAAATAAAGTAACCTTGACCTTGACCTTGAACCACACATGACCACACTGCCATATAGACCAACCACACATGACCACACTGCCATATAGACCAACCACACATGACCACACTGCCATATAGACCAACCACACATGACCACACTGCCATATAGACACATGACCACACTGCCATATAGACCAACCACACATGACCACACTGCCATATAGACACATGACCACACTGCCATATAGACCAACCACACATGACCACACTGCCATATAGACCAACCACACATGACCACACTGCCATATAGACACATGACCACACTGCCATATAGACCAACCACACATGACCACACTGCCATATAGACCAACCACACATGACCACACTGCCATATAGACACATGACCACACTGCCATATAGAACAGCCACACATGAGTAGAACAAGTTCCGTTCTACTTCCTCCTAGCAGCCGGAGTCTCGCGGATGTAAACAAAAACAAACCATAACTCCTTGACTGCGCATGCCTCTTATAACGTGAGCCATGCGTGAGCTAGGGCGTCCCATGGGACGTCCCACATCTTGTCGTTTTCATTTTTGCATCATTTATACGGTCTTTAGGTGAAAGTGGGAGATGCAGAGCGTTTTCAACTTTTCCACTTTCCCAGGAGTTTTAACTTTGTTCACTTTGCCGTCTTTGTCTGAATGGACCCCCACAAACGTCTATAAATGATTCTGTTTTTAATGAAGCCCGTTTCCGTGTAAAGACGGCCTGAGACTCACCCTGTCCGAAGCGTCCGGTCTTGTGCACCTCGGTGGACTGTCGGTATCCCAGCATCCTGCAGACCACGTCGCCGTCCTTCTTGTCCCAGGTGTCGTCGCACACCGTGCCCCAGCGACGCTCGTGGTACACCTCCACGCGACCCTCGTGAGGCCCCGACCCGTTCACCAGGCGCACCAGGGTGTCCACCACTGACACACACACACACACACACACACACACACACACCACACACACACACACACACACACACACACACACACACACACACACACACACACACACACACACACACACACACACACACACACACACACACACACACACACACACACACATTTTATCACTAGAAAGAGTAACGGGTCGTGAGGACCCCTTTTTGAGATTTTGAAGTGGATTTTCTCTGCCTGTGATGGTCTGAAAAAGCTCCCCTTCCATGACTTTTCCTAAATATGCAATTCAAGTCATCTCTGTTTTTCTTTTCGTCTGTAATAATTTCTAAATAGGAATTTAGAAGCGATTCTACCTTCCATGACTGACATTGCGGGTCTTGTGGACCCGTCGTCACCCTCCTCCCCCACTAATCCTCAAAGCACTAAAAACCTGTTTTCCAACCTTTGTCCTTCCTGGTTGGAAATTCAATTGGAATGTAAATGAGCCATTAGCTGGAACAATAGAGCTGCTCTGGGCATGGAGGTGTGAACTTTCAAGGGGAGAGAATGGGTGAGGTTTTTACGGGTCTCAGAGACCCAAGAGTTACAGTCTTAATAAGGAGTATTTGCATTCCCAGTCCTGCTTGTGTTATGCACGGACTTGTTGCATAAACAAACATAGATATTGTAAATAATATTTACAATATCCAATTGCACCTGCTAAGGTCCATCTGGACCAAGCTATATTATAGCTTGGTCCAGATGGACCTTAGCAGGTGCAATTGGTTCCATTTGTACACCATTAAATCAGGGTCTGTAGCCTCGTGCTCTGAAATTGTGCCATTGAAATTGCGTAGTGTGCTTGAAATTAATATGTTTTTCGGAATCACTGCTAATCGGACAAAAATCAGGGCCCACTATTTATTCAGCATTTGAGCTACGGACCACCATTTGAAGACATTTTAGCCCCACAGACCCCCAAACTAAAGGGGCTACATTTTCGTCACACGCTAACCCCCTTATGCCAAAGCCCTTATCTGTATTTTACTATTTTGATAAACTTTTTTGGAATAGTTCAACATGCCAATCAATTGACACATTGTAAACTATTGAAACATGTTTTTGAAATAGTTTAAAAAGGGGAAGAAGTTAAAGGATAAGGGGTTTAGCGGTAACAAAAATCTAGGCCAAGATTTCTTTTGCTTTTGTCAATTCAATTCTAGGCTGGATTTGGGAAACAAAACAGTCAAACAGACAGATCAAAATGACCATTAATCTTCTACATTCTCTAGTTGTGTAGACTTGGCTAATTCACACAAAACATGAAAACCAAACATGAACCAAACATCATTTCTACGCTCTCAAAGAGCGTTACATCTGGTTAACCAACTTTTCATGAATTAGCCTCAGGGGACCACCTGGAACCCTCTCAAGGACCACTGGTGGTCCCCGGACCACTGGTTGAAAACCCCTGGTTTAAATGGTTAACAGATTGCATGACGTGAGTGTGGAGCGTTCATTTTACTGGCAGAACTTTGAAGTCACAAACACAGAGGATAATTTCCCCCCAGAGTGTTTATGAGTATAACGAAACCCTGCAAATACAGAAAAAAAAACAATAACAGGCTTAATCATGCGTTTTCGTGGTACGAATATATTCAATTCGTAGTCACAGAAAGTCATAGAAAATAGCCCTCATGTCTTCATGCTGAAATAAATTAAATTACATCAGCGCAGCTTGAGGCGAGTCAATGTTTTCTTTCTCCTGTTTTCGACTCATTTGTAAGGAGCAGGGTGCTTTTAGTTGGTTTGCAGTCCTCCAGTCTTTGTCCAAAAGTAATTTCTCAACAACTGTTGACTGTTTGCACAACGTGACAGGCAGTCTGGCGGGCAGCTGTCTATTGGGGTCCTGAGAGGGCAAGGGAAGGGTGTTAAAATACTGTTCTATTGGAGAGGAGAGAAGAGGAGAGGAGAGGAGACAAGAGGAGACAAGAGGAGAGGAGAGGAGAGGAGAGGAGAGGAGAGGAGAGGAGAGGAGAGGAGAGGAGAGGAGAGGAGAGGAGAGGAGAGGAGAGGAGAGGAGAGGAGAGGAGAATAGAGGAGAGGAGAGGAGAATAGAGGAGAGGAGAGGAGAGGAGAGGAGAGGAGAATAGAGGAGAGGAGAGGAGAGGAGAATAGAGGAGAGGAGAGGAGAGGAGAATAGAGGAGAAGAGAGGAGAGGAGAGGAGAGGAGAGGAGAGGAGAGGAGAGGAGAGGAGAGGAGAGGAGAGGAGAGGAGAGGAGAGGAGACTAGAGGAGAGGGGACTAGAGGAGAGAGGGGCAGTGGCCCAAACCTCTGGCGTTTCAAGTAGAGGCAGGGTTATTATTTATAATGTACGTGACAAGATCACTCCACATCAATTTCACTTCCTTGGTCAATAACGTTTTCCCACCAACCGGAAAACAAGAGTATTTCAGTGGTCCTTCCAGCAGGACATTTTTTCGGCTATTAATGCAAGTAACTTGAGACGGGCGATTATCAAATTCTGCTCTGGACTCGCTTCCTCCAAACAGATCAACAGAGCCCACCGATGCACCTACAGCATGAGGCAGGCTGGGATTCAACAAACTGTCCACATCTTCATTTGTTAGTTTGCAGATTCACAATAAGTACATTGGTACGGATGGCTTCTCAGTTCCCATGGCGAGCAAGCATTCACTCAAGAACGAATTTGTTGAACAAAAATGCCATCCCCAGCAACAGTGTTTAGTTTTACTAAGGTTAATTAGGGTTAGGTTTAGGCATAGTTTTACTGAGGTTAGGTTTAGGCCAAGGCTGCCCAAAAGGTAGATTGTGATCTACCAGTAGATCACACAGGCCATGCACGGCTTGGGCCAGTGCATTCGGTAAAAGCCCTTATTGGCTTTGTCCGCGTTGTAATCGTCTTTATATAATTTATTTTTGAAAAGTCTATGAGAAAAATGAATGGGGAAAACACTTCTGGAACCGGGGCGGTGACGTCACTGCACAGCTCTATAGTACAGTAGACTGTGTCTACATGTCCCCCTGTTTCCTCTGTCAGGCAATAAGATTCATTACCTCAGAGAACTCAGAGGAAATTAAAACTATGGACAAAAACACACACTTATACACAACACACACAACACACACACACACACACACACACACACACACACACACACACACACACACACACACACACACACACACACACACACACACACACACACACACACACACACACACACACACACACACCACACACACACACACACACCTCTTCAGCTGTACCATTGTGGACTGGCCATGATGATGAGTGTTGGAATCCGGCATGCAGACACATTATCTGGACAGGATATTAGGCCTCATGAGACCACCATAAATTTCCACTGTTTACAAGTTGAACCATCATAATTTATTATTATGGCAGTAAAGTATTTAGCACTCCGGTGGTGCGGCACTAAATATCCAGCATAATCTTTTACAACTACTACCATAACGTTACGGTACAACCACCGCCACGTATTTCTCCATCGTAAAGTAATAATTGTCAGTGACCGACATTTATTCAGGTCAGATTTCCACAACGTCCGTAGGTATAGAGCATACCTGGGCATTATGCGGCCCAGGGGCCAAATGCGGCTCTTCGGCTGACTCTGACCGGCCTGTGAAAGGGTTTTAAACCAGTGGTCCGGGGACCACCAGTGGTCCTTGAGAGTTAAATATGGAACGTTGGTTAACCAGATGTAAACTCTTTGAGAGCCTAAAAATGAAACCAAATGGACCCTTGCGGGCCTATTTGGTTTCATGTTTACGCTCTCAAGAGTTAAAATATTCATCTGGACAGACCGAGGTAAATAAAACATTTTATTTATTAAAAACTTCGACTCTACGTCGTGCAATTCTTGGACGTAGAGTCGTCGGACGGGTGGAAGACTAGGTTCAGCCTTTTACAGGTTGGATTTGTACACGCTAAGAGCTACTAGAAGCAGAAACGGCGAAATATGTCCCGAAAATACGATAGCCGATCTTGGACTCTCGTAGAGTGATCATGCCAGAATCGCAAACACCTCTCTACGAGAGTCCAAATACTTGGGCTAGATACCACACTGTTTTAAAATGATTTGAACCACTACTACTGCTACTAACTTTAACTACAGCTGTGTCACCACTAAACCAACAGCATTTCATCATTGAAAACAGAAAACTCTCTGAGTCAGACCTTTAGCTTTTGATTTAAATGTGCAGGGTTCCTTTTAAAACAGTCATGCAAACATTCCACTAGACTAGACCAATTCTCTGTCTCTCCAACAGCTGTGCTCTTACACCATGTTTCCTTGCCTTCCTGGTCTTGCCTGCAGGTTTTGGACCATACAGTCCACTGTACAGAACCAGAACCATGATGGGTCAGATGATCTATTGTCTCCCCATGTGGAGACAATAGTCCTGGCATTGGGAGATGTTTACTAATATCCACCAGACTTTACTCACAGACATCCATCCATACCTCCGCTATGGGCAAGAAATGTTAGCTCCATTTTAAACAAAGACATAATAGCTGGATGGAGGGTTGATTTGATTTGTCTTGTCATGCAGACAGTGAAGTAATACGGCCTCCAAAGAAAGTGGACTGGGAATTTGTATCTATTGCATAATACATCAAGTACTTGCTATTTAGACAATGTACTAGGGGTGTACCGATATAGTATCCGCATTGAAAAATCATTTTTTCAAGTCTGTTGCAATCAAAATAGCAACTTTGACTATGTCGCATCGAAACGTTTTGCTTTGCAGATAATTGTTTGCATATTACCACATTTTTGTGCATCACATTTAGCTTGTTTTAAAAGAGAAAATAAAGTGATTTGACTACTTAGTTTAAGACAATGTCAATACATTTTAAATAGTTATTATATCGATTTCAACTCATTGAATCGTATCGGATCGTATCGCCAGAATGACCCAATATGGTCCATGTATCATATCGTCAAACGCATCGTGGTATGCATTGAATCGATGTTAAATTGTATGTGTTTGTGTGTGTTTGTGCGTCACACACTTCATATTTGGGCGTGCCTAACCCAGAACTCCACATTTGGGAAGGAACCTGGGATTACAAGCGGGAACTAGAAATATGGAATTGGGAAAGGGAGAGGAGAGAACACACACACACACACACACACACACACACACACACACACACACACACACACACACACACACACACACACACACACACACACACACACACACACACACACACACACACACACACACACACACAGGTGTCTCTGGTCTTGAGATCTCATCTCCTCACACAGACAGACAGCCAACCAGCCAGCAGGCAGCCAGACAGAATACTTTACCTAATTTTCACATATCGTTCAGCACATGGACAGGTTCTGGAGCGGTCCTCACCTGTTTTTAGGTCTCTTCTTGAGGAATGGAGACATTAATGTGAAATAATGACGATAATTGCCACATCCCCAGACCAAAAGGGGTCTGGGACATTGATCTCGCAGTGTTATTCGCCTCTTGGAGACGAAGGCTACTAAAACATGTTGTCAATAGCTAACACAGGCCAGACCATTGACTGATATGACTAATGTTTCTCTGGCAGGCTCAGAGCACACTGTTTTTTTGGACTACAGACGTGGACTGTAAGCGTAATGGCATCAGAACGACAGCTAACTACCTCAATCTGTTCACAAAACACATTCCAATCCAATCCACCCCCCGAAAGAAAGTGCAATTCATTATTATGCTGCTTTGATTTCTTATCCTTTCTTTTCGGTTCTTAATTTTCCTCTTGTTTTTTTGTTTTAAGATTCGCAGGCTTGTTTGTTTTCCGTTAGTTTCTCTTCCATTTTTGGTGTGAATTCCATGGATATGTGCTCACCTTCTTGAACTTTGAAACAGTTTCTCTGTTCGAAACAGCACACAGGGAATTGTGCTGGCAACCTGCCAGTGTAATTCCGTAGGCGGGATACATCCAAAACAACAGAGACATTGGTGATTTGGGCTTCAGAGATCCAAAGGACATGCAGTTTAGTCAAAATCCCTGATGTTTTTCAATATCTGCCGTGGAAGGTATCCTATCGGTCACGGCAGGTATCCTTATCTGTTGTGTCAGTTATTCTATCCAACGTGGCAAGTATCCTATTGGTCACTCACGGCAGGTATCCCATCGGTCGGGGGTTTAGGTTTAGGTTTAGGCATAGGTTTTACTGAGGTTATGTTTGTGGTATAAGACTTCAGTGTTTTGTATGTTACAACATTATGTATGAGTACAATACAGAGAATTCGCCATCTTTGTTGAAGAAGAGTCTATGTCTGAGATAACTAATCGTACTTATCTTTCATACAGTAGTAAAGACAGTAAAAAAGGTCACAGCATATGCCTTAATCGCAATAATTATTATGGGGTCTCAGGGTTAGACATGCCATTAGATGTGGCAGGGGCGGATGTAACATTTAATTTAACATGTAACATTTGTAACATTTGGTATGGGGGCGGCTATGGGGGCGGAAGCCACACCCATAGCATTTTCAGCTCCAGGACTTGATAGTTGCAACAGACACGCAGCATGCATAAAGCTAAAGGTCTGACTCAGAGAGTTTTCTGTTTTCAATGATGAAATGCTGTTGGTTTAGTGGTGACACAGCTGTAGTTAGTTAGTAGCAGTAGTAGAGCTTAAAATCTTGGCCCGAGAACCCGCCGACCCGACGGGCCGGGCTCGGTCGGGCCGAGTCCAAATGGTTATGTATTTGTCGGGCTTAGGGCCGGGCCGGGCCCGTCAAATTATAAGATATTTCTCATAAAATTATACATTTTGCGACGCCGCGCAGTGCGCGCAGCGAGCTGCGCTGCACCGTGTGTGTGTGTGTGTGTGTCTCCGTCTCTCTGTGTGTTTACTGGTTGCTATGGAAACACGTAGCTGACACGTGGCACTCTCTCTCTCTCTCTCTCTCTCGTTTTTTCGTTTAGAAAAAGTGTCGGGCCGCGGGCTCATGCTGTCAATCATGTATCGGGCTTCGGGCTGTGTCGGGCTTAATTTCTTGTCGGTCTGTGCCGGGCCGGGCTCAATATTTTAGATAATTTTTAAGCTCTAAGCAGTAGTAGTGTTTCAAATCATTTTAAATATAAGCAATTTGAAATATCTTGGGTTGTTTTGCATGCCATCGTGTTTGGTGGGGCAGACTGGGCATTTAGGGGGGAATTGCCCCCCCCCCCCCCCCATGCCCATGCCTAGATCCACCCCTGAAATGTGGGTCTGTAGACCCACATACAGGCTCTGTAAACAGGTTGATAATCACTGCTACAGACATGAAAATCCTCTCTTACGGGTATTACTTTCCAGTCGGGTTCATTCATTCCAATGTAAATATCATGGATTTTATACAATAAATACTGCATCAACAAGGTATGCCCTAGGCAGTGGAAAAATGTGTGTGTGGCATTTATTTTTTAACACAATGCTTTATAAAAACAGGAAAGCTATTGGTGGAGAGGTAATGCTTAGCTGTGATTGGACAATAGCAGTTTGGGAGGGTCTTAGCTAAAGGTCCATTTTGGGCGTTCCTTGACATGAAAAGGATTGGGAACAACCGTTTAAAAAATGAACTCATAGACTCATCCGGGTGAACATTGTGGAGTGTTTTGTGTGGTGCAGACTGTAGCCTACACCCCTCAATAAACACTTCCTCCGGTGGGTGGTGGGTTCATTCAGACTGTAGCCTACACCCCTCAATAAACACTTCCTCCGGTGGGTGGTGGGTTCATTCTCCCCACATGAAAAGAACAGCTCTAGGTTTTCACAAGCAGTGTTGCCAACTGCCAAAATCCAAAATGCACTATAGTGGCACTTCCAAAATGCACTATACTGTAGAATGCGCTAGAGCAGTGGGTTTTCAACCATTTTCATACCAGCTGGGGCCCACTGTTTATTTGCATTTTAGCCACGGAGGAGAACCACCGTTTGATGTTGAGATTAGTCTGTCAACCTAATTTAGAAGAAATAACTGGCAAAATGTTGGTCAAAATAGCAATTCTTCTACATTTTCTAAATGTGTGGATTTTTCAAAATTGTAATTATGTCAGATGTTTAAATATAATTTAACTCTTGAGTTACAAGTCAACTCTTAAGTTACAACTCAAGTTAACTCTTGAGTTACAAGAGTTACAGATCTATAAGGGTCCATTTGGTTACCAATGGTCCTTTCTAGGAAGGAAGGAGGACTCTATCATAGGAGGAAAAATGGTGAAAAACGAGGGTTTTATCTCTGGCGCCTGTCAACCAATTACCCCCCCCCCCCCCCCCCCCCCCCCCAGCAAATCCCCCCCCCCCCCCCCCCCCCCCCCCCCCCCCCCCCCCCCCCCCCCCCCCCCCCCCCCCCCCCCCCCCCCCCAGAAAAGCACTAGATTTTCCACCAGGAGTTTTTCACTAATTTTGGCGCTATAGGGAAGGCCTGGAAAAAAGCTAAATATAGCGACAAATGTGCCAAGTTGGCAACACTGTTCACAAGCACAGGCTCTACCAGGGTCTCAGAGGGCCAAGGATAAACATGTCATTAGAGGGTCACAGCGTGGAAGCGTTTGGGGGACCCCCCACTGTTGGGGGACCCCCCTCTCTAATGTGGGACCCTCCCCCGCTGGATAAACTGTCAGGGTGTTCTGGACCTAACCTGTCAAAGCTTTAAAACGCCTCAAAGCGTGAGAGACAGTTTCTGTAGGACCCGCGGGATCGATACCCGACCTCTCTAAGGCAGGTGCCTCCTGGCATGGCTGACAGCCAGAGGTGTGTGTGTGTGTGTGTGTGTGTGTGTGTGTGTGTGTGTGTGTGTGTGCGTGTGCGTGTGTGTGTGTAGCTGTCACATGTTAATGTGAAATATCTTTCACGCTCAATCTCTCTTCTCTTTACGTGTGAGCGCCAGCGTCTGTGATGCGTGAGGCGCGTTTGCTATGAATGCCAGGGACGGATATAGGCGGTGGGCATGGAGGGGGGCAATGCTTCCCTAAATGCCCTGACTACCCCACCAAACATGATGGCATGCAAACAAATTTCAAAGCAACTGTATTTCAAATTAAAGTGCTTGAAAAGACTTGAAAACACTACACTACTAACTAACTACAGCTGTGTCGCACTAAACCAACAGCATTTCATCATTGAAAACAGAAAACTCTCTGAGTCAGACCTTTGGCTTTATGCATGCTGCGTGTCTGTTGCAACTTCAACAACAACTGATGTTATTATTGATGCTTTACTTGCCTAATAAAAGTCCTGTAACCAAAAATGATATGGGTGCGGCTTCATCGCCTGTGGCGCGAAGCACACACACACACGCACACGCACACACACACACACACACACACACACACACACACACACACACACACACACACACACACACACACACACACACTTGCTTGCATGTGTGGTGGGTGCATGCAATATTGCCAATTATGTCAATGTTTTGACATACTCCCAACCCCCAGTGTAGCTTTAGAAACCAGATATGTATTTTACGAACCATGAACAGGGAGGGAAATAGGAAAATAAATGTGTGCATTGCCAAAATCACGAAATGCTGCACATTACACATATAGTCTAGGGCAGGGGTTTTCAACGAGTGGTCCTGGGACCACCAGTGGTCCTTGAGAGGGTTCCAGGTGGTCCCCAGCTAAGTTGGTTAACCAGATGTAACTCTTGAGAATGTAAAAATGAAACCAAATGGACCCGCCAGAGTCCATTTGGTTTCATTTTTACATTCTGCTGTCCTGCTGTCATCCTTCCATCCATCTTCAACTGCTTATCCGTAGTCAGGCGGTGGGGGCAACAGCTCCACCAGAGAGCTAAAGACTTCTCTCCCCAGAGCAGTATAGTCTTTACGTTCTACGATTATTAAGCCAGAAGACGTTTCTGTTATTTTTAGGTTTGATTAGGGACCTGCTCTGCCAATATTCCATGTGCACGCACACCGTATGGATGCACAGGCTCAGGATCAGCCGTATTATTGTTCTAGAACACATCAGGCCCGTGAATGAATTATCTTCGGCCCGCGGGATGATATTGAATTAGTATTAGAACTGGCCCTCTGGTATATTGCACACACCATGATAAGAAATGAATGCAACTAACTGTTTTACTTCCTCAACTCAGTCTTATTTAGCTTTAACATATTTTGACCTGACACTATAGATTGTATAAAACGTTAACTCCTTTTTTTGCACTGTGTGCGCTGTGTTAACGTTATAGCAGGTGTTCACGTCTCATGAACAGCTGCTATGTGTTATAGCACCTGCTATTTTTCAATAAAAACCTAAGTTTTAAGTTTTATTGAAAATAATAGCAGTTTATGTATTCGCAAATCAGTGTTGAAACACAGACCGGTATCTCCGGCCCTTGACTTGTACCAATTTTTGTATTTTGGCCCACTCTTTATTTGGGTTTGACACCCCTGTTCTAACATGAGGCAGTATGAGGCAGTGTGTTGGCTTTGAAGCGTAAAAGGAGCCTCACATGGTGCATGGGCCATAACTCACTGTCAGGTAACATCACATCACTGACACACATGCATGCATGCATGCACGTGAGAATGTGTGTGGAAACACACGCACGCACGCATGCACGCACGTTGCACGCACACACACACACACACACACACACACGCACACGCACACGCACACGCACACGCACACGCACACACACACGCACACGCACACGCACACGCACACACACTGCAGTGTTGCAAACTTGGTGCATTTGTCTCAATATTTAGCCTTTTTTTCCAGACCCCCCAATGCGCCAAAATTAGTTTCACTATTTTTCCTACTATGATACTGTAGAGTCCTCCTTCCTTCCTAGAAAGGACCATTGGTAACCAAATGGATCTGTAACTCTTGAGATCGTAAAATGAAACCAAATGGATCCTTATGGGTCCATTTGGTTAAGTGCAGGCTAAAGTGCAGAATAAAAAAAAAAAAAAAAAAAAAAAAAAAAAAACAATGCTGTAGCGCATTCTAGTGCATTTTTAATTTTGGCAGTTGGCAACACTGCACACATGCTTTCAAAGCCCCCCAGAAAAATCCTCAATGTGTTGTAAATGATGTGGAGAGAGCTGATCTTTCCTGGTCCTGTAATGGACAGAAATAGGATTCAGATGTTTGGGCCTGGCTGGCTGGGCTGGCTGGGGGCTCGAACCGTCGACTGGGACTGAACACCGACTCAACCAGCATCACATGATGATGATGTAACAGTGAGAAAAACTAAAACCTTTGTAGTCGGAAACCAGGGCCAGATCTAGAGGGGGGCAGGGGTGGGCACGGCCCACCCAGATGTGCATCCTGCCCACCCAATCAAAGGTAATATACAGTAAGTGGTTTTCAACCAGTGGACCACCAGTGGTCCTTGAGAGGGTTCCAGGTGGTCCCCAGGCTAAATGGTGGAAAGTTGGTTAACCAGATGTAACTCTTTGAGAGCGTAAACATGAAACCAAATGGACCCTTGCGGGTCTATTTGGTTTCATTTTTACACTCTCAAGAGTTAAAATATTCATCATGTGAATCAGCCCAAGTCTACACAACTAGAGAGGGTAGAAGATTAATGGTCATTATGATCTGTATGTTGGACTGTTTGGTTTCCCAAATCCAACCTAGTATTGTGGTCAAAAGCAAAATAAATCTTTAGTTTTGGGGGTCTGTGGGGCTAAAATGTCATCGAATGGTGGTCCTCCGTGGCTCAAATGCCGAATAAATAGTGGGCCTTGGTGTCAAAAAGAGAGAAAACCACTGCTTCGTATGAAAAACTTTGGCCAGTTGCCCACCCTGCCATTCTTCCAGCCCACCCTAGTAGGACTGGCTAAATCCGGCCCTTAGGGGAAAAGGATTTTTTGTTTTTTTGTTTGTTTGTTTGTTTGTTTTTTTTCTGTGTGCATATGCATGTCCGTCCAGCCTGTTATTGTTATGTATGATCACACACACGCACGCACGCACGCACGCACGCACACGCGCGCGCACACACACACACACACACACACACACACACACACACACACACACACACACACACACACACACACAGTGATGGGCAAGTTACTGGGAAAATGTAGTAAGCTACACTACGAGCTACGCTCAGAAAATTGTAGCAAGCTACACTACAAGCTACACGACAAAAGTAGCTTGCTACATCAACACTACATATCTATAAATATATATCTTAACTTAATGTACACGTTTGTAAATAATAATCATAATAAAAGAATAATATACAGTACATAAAAATCATACAGCAATAATAATACTCTAGGGGTGGGTTTGATCCTGGGATGGTGGCATGTCTACGTTTTAGGATGTATATTAGAGGTTTTCTACCCATTAAAAATGGGCGGAATTTGAAAATGTGTGTGGGAAAATGTAGTAAGCTACACTCCCTGCTACTCGAAACAAGTAGTGTAGCTTCACTACAGGCTATTCCCAGAACAAATGTAGCAAGCTGCACTACAAGCTATGGGAAAATGTAGTTAAGCTATGTAGGTTAGCTACTTCTAACAAGTTACTCCCCATCACCACACACACATACTGTATAATGGACCCAACCACTTGACCAGCGGTCGGGTCCATTTTACGCTCTCAAGAGTTAAATTATAGATAAACATCTGAATTACCTAATTTTCAGGAATGTATACATTTAGAAAATGTAGAACTTTTTTTTTTTTTTTTTACTTTTCTGACCAACATTTTGGGCCCGATTTTGGTTACATTAGCCCTTATGCGTAATTAACGCACATAGCATTGGGGAAGAGGCGTTCCCCCACTAAAGTCGCTAATTTCGTACCATGCCATCTCCCTTAAATACCTCCTTTACCCGTTAAATTATGCATAGGTGTGGTTTGGGCGTTTTTAGCTTTCATCCAATCCGTGTTGGTCTTGCCATTCCCTTTAATTCATCCCTTATCTATTTCCCTTATCCCTACTGCTATGTCTGACCCTCCGAAGCACGCAGCCTGGCTGCGGGCTTAGGACACACACATGCATGAGTAGCCTATTCTCAAAGATTATGCTCTCATTTTGAAACAATTATAGCTCAGTCAATTCTCAATCATTTCTTACCATTCAACATGTTATGTTGAAAAAACATGTTCCATGTTTTTTTTGCTGTATGTGGCGTGCATTTATCCCAAGTCTGCGAAATGTTATAAAGTAAATTGCAAAAAACTCTGGAATTCGCGGCAAAAAAACGTTTTTTTTGATCATTGATTTCTCGGTCAATTCTGGACCATTTTTTACATTTCAAAATGCAGCATGATGGGAAAAAGCTCCTCTTTCAGATGCTGTATAGAATATGTGGGTAGGTCTTCTCTACGATGCGGGATCGGGCAAACTATAACTGTCGGGGATTAGGCGGACCGTTTCCGCCTAATCCCCGACAGTTGCAGTTTGCTCGGTCCCGCATCGTAGAGAAGACCTACCCACATATTCTATACAGCATCTGAAAGAGGAGCTTTTTCCCATCATGCTGCATTTTGAAATGTAAAAAATGGTCCAGAATTGACCGAGAAATCAATGATCAAAAAAACATTTTCTTTTCCGCGAATTGCCGACTTTTTTGCAATTTACAGCATTGCGTCACAAGTTAATGAATGTATTTAATTATATTATATACTGTACATTACCTAAACACAAGGAAGTGACCGACAGCAGGCAATCTACAGCTGTTCATAGGACAATCCAGCATAAATAAGGAGATGAATTGAACTGGGCCTTTCCACGTGGAGTTGTGGACATCTCCAAAGGCGCACAGACGCGCATCGTGCGCACGTGGCTCTGCCTTCGCGGATCGGTTAAGGGGTGGTCTGATGTGGCGTTATCTAGTTCCCTAATCTATTTGACGAAATTAGCAACTTAAGGGACTGCGCAACAAACACGCCCATGACCACACCTCCAGCCACGAATAACGGTGTCGGCATAAAGAATAGTGGCTAAGGGAAGAGAAAAGGTAACCAAAATAGCAATAAGGGAATTCGCTGCGGGTATCGGGTAACGTTAGGGACAACAGGGGAATGAAAATCGGGCCCTTTGTCAGTAAAATTGTGGACCAAAACTCAACATCAAATGGTGGTCCTTTGTGGCTAAAATGCAAGGAAAAATAGTCAGCACTGGTAAGGGTTGTGACACTATCCAAGTTCTGCGCACGCACTCACGCACACGCACACGCACACACACACAGTGTGTGAGATGAGCAGACAAGCAGAACTATTGTTCTACAGTGCAGTTTGTCCTGAGGTGTAGAACCAGAACCAGAACCAGACTAGAACCAGACTGTTGTCTGTGAGCAAACAGAACAGCAACACTGGCATGACATTCTGACACGCTGAAACTACTGCATGCACGTGGAGGAGGCATAGATCTAGAAATCTAGAAATTATGGGCCCCTGGGCCACCTCCAAGTTGTAGAAGTTTTCTTCCTGGCGCTGCCCATAGTTGGTTACTGCTAAGTTGTTTAACCCATTGTGTCCTATCTAGTTTCTGAATAACATAATATTCAAAGATTTCACCACGTTTTCACGATTCTTCAAAAATAGCAGAGATACAAGCTCATAGCGCGCCACTCGGTGGCGCGCTATGAGCTTGTAGATCTGCTATTTTTCAATAGTTAAAACATAATGCTTAGAACACCAAAACGCATTCAGTACACTGTACACTGTACACGGAGTGTAAAAATGAAACCAAATGGACCCTTAATTGCGGGTCCATTTGGTTTCATGTTTACACTCTCAAGAGTTAAAATATTCATCATGCGAATTATCCCCAAGTCTACACAACTAGAGAATGTAGAAGATTAATGGTCATTTTGATCTGTATGTTTGACTGTTTCGTGTCCCAAATCCAGCCTGGAATTGTGGACAAAATCAAAAGAAATCCTTGGTTTTGGGGTCTGTGGGCTTTAAAAAGTCATCAAATGGTGGTCCTCCTCCGTGGCTCAAATGCTGAATAAATAGTGGGCCCTGGTATGAAAAAGGTTGAAAATCACTGTTGTAGAGGGAACAGTTCTAGTTAAGGACTCAATCCATGAGGGAAAAAAGAACACATACTGTATGTTGTGTACATGGACTTAAATATGGAGTGCCATGATTTTTTCTACCCTAAAACATGATCATCACGTATTAATGTTATATGAAAAGCAAGATTTTTTTTCCACAAAAAGTGTACAGTGTTTGTTAAACTGTCATTTTTATGATTCCACCCTACCAGTTCATTAAGTATGCCTGGGGAGGGGAGGAGTAGGGGAGGGGGAGGAGTTAGGGGAGGGGCTGAACACATGATGTCACTATATTGACGTTTTTTTCATTGGCACGTTTGACTGGAAAGGTTCAGCCCCCAGGAAGAAACCCTAAGTACAAAGGCATACTGTCACCTCTTAAACATGTACAAGAATGGGAAAAAAAAAAATCCAAAAATCACGGTACCCCCTCTTTAACCATATGAGATGAAAAAGAACTGTTTTTCTAAATGTTGATCACAGAGGATGTCACTTTCACTTGACATCAGTGTCAGATAATTCCATCTTGGATCATTTGGTTGTATTTTTCTGCATGCTGGCACAATGGAAAGCTGCTCTACGCTTGGATTGGACACAGCCGTACGTGACGAGCGATCCAGTGATTTTATGGAGATAATCAAAGCACAGCTCTGCCAGGAAAACAAAACGAACCCTGTATGGGTTGCTTTATTAATTGAAAATAGTTGACTATTAGTCCCAGATGTTAACACAGTGGTCAATCCAATTGAAATGAATCTTTTTTGCTTATCTAGACTATCTTTAACCAATGATGCGGTAATGCTTAGATGTTTTCTACTCAGCATAATCTGATTTTCTGTCTATTGCTTTGACACATCATTTGGTATTGTCACAGCTAACAGTAACCTTGTGGTCTGAGTTGATACGGTTGTAAATCTTGCACAGAATTATGCAGATGATTCTGTTAAGACTTGCATTCAATTTATTTTCCGTTGACATCGTTTTAACACGATTACAGCTTGGCTCACACTATACAGGGATTGTTTTAGACTTTGAAATCTGGTTGCATCACGCACACACATTCATAGATTCTTCTCTTTAATCTAAAACATGCAGAGAATTTAGAAATATTTTAATATGGCAGACAATGATACTACAGCAGTGGTTCACAAACCTTTCGGGTCGACACCCACAAGAGAGATTTATAGGCATTTAACTTTTAAATGCAGGAACAGAAAATTAAGATCCTCACACGAGAAGTCGTGACTTATACAGTGCAAATTGGGCCGTGACCCACAAATGGTTCCAGACCCACTGTTTGGGAAACGGTACACTACAAGATTCAGTATTTTTGTATCTATTTTTGTAGTTTTGTATCTTACAACATTATGTATGAGTACAATACAGAGAATGTTGTCCCCCCAGGTTCCCCACCTTTTAGGTACTATAGAAAACCAAAACATAAAGAATGAAACAAAAGATTTTTTTTAATTGTCTATGTCTGGGAAAACTAATCTTACTTATCTTTCATATTGGTTTAAACCCTGTGGAAATGTTGTATTTAGTCTCAGAATCCATTGCCTTTCTGCAAGACTTCCTCTCCCCCTCTATCCACGTTCGGTCAGATTCTAGTCCACACACGCTTCCATCGCCCCAATTCCATGTCTCATAAAATGTTGTACTATAAGCGAAATCTCCTTGGCATTTTTATGTTATATCTATGCTATTGTGTTTCTGGTTTCCCCTACATAATGGATTGCATTTTTATATAGCTTTTCTATGCATTTTATATAGCTTTTTCTATGTATACTCAAAGCGCTTACAATGGTCCATTCATTCATACAAGGGGAAGTAGAGCGGTGAACAGTCAACGCCAGCGTCCTAAACTTCACACACCAGCGGTGGCAACGTGGGGTTCAGTGTCTTGCCCAAGGACACTTCGACATGTAGACAGGAGGAGCCGGGATTCGAACCGCCGACCCACGGGTCATTGGACGACCTGCTATACCTCCTGAACCACAGCCGCCCAAGTATTGTAGGTTACATGTGATTAGATAGACACTACCACACTGTGGAACGCCCTACCAGCAGTCATTAAGACTTGTGAATCCCTTGACTCCTTCAAAACCACTCTCAAGGGGCACCTACAGATGGCTGCAATTCGAAACTGGCCTCTGTAAAACAAAAATGTACAGTATATAAAATCCCTCCACCCACCCCCCTCTCCTCTTTGTACATTTCTCTTTTCCCTTTTTACCTCCACTATGATTTTACCTCCATGATTTGATGCTTCTGACTTCACTGAAGTAGTTGTTTTGTATGTATTTGAATGCCTTAATGAAATGAACAAGTTGGACACTATTGTAAACAAGTGTATGCTTAACTAGTGTGTCCAATCAGCTCTGTCAGATTTGATGTAGACTTGTACTGTAACTCTTATCTCTGTCAATAAAAAAAAATCATTCATTCATTCATTCATTCATTCATTCATTCATTCATTCATTCATTCATTCATTCATTCATTCATTCATTCACAGGGATTAAAGTAAAAAAAAATCTTGAGACTGAAAATGATCTTTTGCAAATAAGCACTGAGCTAATTAAATGACCCATGTGAAATCCTCAGGACTGAAATCAGTACCCAGTACTGAGAACTTTAATCCCTGCATTCATTCATTCATTCATTCATTCATTCATTCATTCATTCATTCATTCATTCAACACCACACAGATAGAAACAGTGGAG
This sequence comes from Benthosema pterotum, assembly GCA_039105355.1. Taxonomy (NCBI): domain Eukaryota; kingdom Metazoa; phylum Chordata; class Actinopteri; order Myctophiformes; family Myctophidae; genus Benthosema; species Benthosema pterotum. Next base: position 59,076,391 of record CM076968.1, on the reverse strand, counting down.
CTAGAAGGACCACAGCTAGAGGAAGGGCAGCAGCCTTACAGTGAAGTCACTAGACCAGAGTACAGACATCTTCAACCACGTGCAGGAGGAAATACTACCAGTGAGTTTCCTTTTTTTCTCTTCTACAGCATTCCTTAGAATGTCAAACTCCTACTACTACTCTCTCTCCCTCTCTCTCTCATGTAGTGCCAGGCGTTCCTAGGCTGACCTCTCCCACATCCTCTCACCACATCTGTTTGGAGGAACATCACGCTCTCACCTGTTTTTGCTCCGCCGTCTCCTCGGTCGCCCTTCTCACCTTTCACACCTCTCTCTCCTCTCTCACCTGATTGAAAGGGACAGACAGACAGACAGACAGACAGACAGACAGACAGACAGACAGACAGACAGACAGACAGACAGACAGACAGACAGACAGACAGACAGACAGACAGACAGACAGACAGACAGACAGACAGACAGACAGACAGACAGTGTTAAACTGTAGCCACATCATCCACAACGTATTGTACATTGTTTTCATGTCAAGGACCCCCAAATACACATTTACTAGGCCGCATATGATGCATTAGTCTACAGACCCCTAACAGCAGTGATGTCAAACTCAAATAGCGGGCCGAAATAGAAAAAAAAAATGGTACGAGGGCTGGACTATGTTTCAACACACAGGCACTGATTTGCTTAAAAATCATTGGCCCTCAATGGTGAGATGAATGCAATGCACCTGCCTGCGTAAAAATTGTGCTATTTACCAACGGTCGGTTCTAATAGTACTTCAATATCATCCCGCGGGTAGCCTCGACACCCAGGCTTTCATTTTCGTTCGCCTTGCGCGAAAACGGAAAGCCTGGACTAACGCACGTTGGAAAGTGGCCTTGAGGGTGGAGTCAACCTTCCGGTGTGGGCGTCGCTCTAAATGATGTGACGTAGAACAGCAGTGGACGGGAGGGGGAGGGGCCGGAGATGACGACACGTTAGTGAGATCAAATCAGAGCGCAGCACTTCCGCCGTGTGGATCCCACGACACCCCGCCCCCCAAGGCCAAAATCATTGAGGGCTAGACCAGGCTATCCCGCGGGTAATTTATTCACAGGCCTGATTTGGCCCCACGCCCCAGGCCTTGAGTTTGTCATACCTTGTGCCCTACATCAGTGGTTTTCAACCAGTGGTCCGGGGACCACCAGTGGTCCCTGAGAGGGTTCCAGGTGGTCCCCAGCTAAGTTGGCTAAACAAAAAATGAATTTCATTTCAAAAGAAAGATTTTGTACATCAGTCTGTCCTACTTCTAAACCAGAATCGCTAAATCCAAGGTCTTGTTCGTCATGTCCTGCTTTTTGTTTGTTTTTCTGTCGGTGTCTGTAATGTATTGTATGTTGCACTTGTATGTTGTCTTATTTGTGAACGCTGTCGCCATGGAGGCAGGACACATTTCAGTGCAAACTGACAATAAAGTCGTGTCGTATCATATCGTATCGTATTTTCAACTTCACTAAGTTCACAACACAAACAGTATCTCTCTCCTTCTGGAGTGGCACTAAACCTGCCGGTCTCCAGTGCTAATGGGAAAACACACAGAGATCGTTTTCTTTTGTTTAAATTATACTTCACATACGGTTCAACAGTGTAACTGTCCTTTATAAGACAGTAGGTTTGTAACTTAGGTTTATACCATAAGTCCCTTCTCCAATTTTCTATATAACTATCAAACATTTTACACACACACACACACACGCACGCACGCACGCACGCACGCACGCACGCACGCACGCACGCACGCACGCACGCACGCACGCACGCACGCACGCACGCACGCACACGGATAGATGTAAATAGAAAGAGCGGTGATAGACCATGAATTACCCTGGTGGGTCGTAATCCATCTACAATTATTATATTCATAGAATTTCCCTGCCCACAACTTTATTACTTTTTAAGTCCTTAGTAAAAAAAAGGAAGGGGTGGCTGTTCTGAATGTCCCTAAAATAGTGGGGGTCTGTAGTGTACATTCTCTGTAATTTGGGCATTGGGTGTACGAATTACAGGGCATACGACCCTGTGTGTGTGTGTGTGTGTGTGTGTGTGCGCATGAGAGAGAGAGAGAGAGAGAGAGAGGAGAGAGAGGAGAGAGAGAGAGAGAGAGAGAGAGAGAGAGAGAGAGAGAGAGAGAGAGAGAGGGGAAAGAGAATACGAGAATAAAAGAATATTCAGGTAATGAGAGAAACGGGAATAGACAAAGGAGTAGGTCGATCTAGGTGGCTGGCCTGCGCTGCTGGCCAATGGGGAGTGTAAAGTTTTGGAATGAATCCCCACAGCAGTACTTTAACTCTCAGCCTGCCATTCTCAGAATGATAACATTCACATCCACCGGGCTTCTGCTGTTACTAACATTTAGGCCATACCTGGGCATCATGCGCCAGGTTAAAAACTTTTGGGACAAAGAAATCCCTTCGCCAAGCCACTCAGCCATCTCTTTACTTTCTGTAAAAACTACCTTAAACATGAACCTGGGTTGAAAAAAAAAAAAAAAAAAAAAAAAAAAAGAACGAAAAGAAAGGTGCGTTCGGAAATTGCGCACTGAGTACACTGAGCAATGCAAACTAATAGGCGAGTGCGCTCCAGTGTGGTATTTCCGAACGTGCCCTAAAAGTTGTCCTTTAATAAATTTGTCCTTTAAATGTTGGGATAATCCTCCATACTAGAATGCGCTGACTATACAAAGAGTTTCCTCCCTGTCTGTGTGTAGTTTACATGTTCTCCCCGTGTCCCTAGGGTAGATACCCTCACATGTTCTCCCCGTGTCCCCTAGGGTAGATACCCTCACATGTTCTCCTGTGTCCCCCAGGGTAGATACCCTCACATGTTCTCCCTGTGTCCCCTAGGGTAAATACCCTCACATGTTCTCCCCGTGTCCCCTAGGGTAGATACCCTCACATGTTCTCCCTGTGTCCCCTAGGGTAGATACCCTCACATGTTCTCCCCGTGTCCCCTAGGGTAGATACCCTCACATGTTCTCCCCGTGTCCCCTAGGGTAGATACCCTCACATGTTCTCCCCGTGTCTCCTAGGGTAGATACCCTCACATGTTCTCCCCGTGTTTCCTAGGGTAGATACCCTCACATGTTCTCCTCTTCTCCCTGTGTCCCCTAGGGTAGATACCCTCACATGTTCTCCCTGTGTCCCCTAGGGTAGATACCCTCACATGTTCTCCCCGTGTCCCCTAGGGTAGATACCCTCACATGTTCTCCCCGTGTCCCCTAGGGTAGATACCCTCACATGTTCTCCCCGTGTCCCCTAGGGTAGATACCCTCACATGTTCTCCCCGTGTCCCCTAGGGTAGATACCCTCACATGTTCTCCCCGTGTCCCCTAGGGTAGATACCCTCACATGTTCTCCCGTGTCCCCTAGGGTAGATACCCTCACATGTTCTCCCCGTGTCCCCTAGGGTAGATACCCTCATATGTTCTCCCCGTGTCCCCTAGGGTAGATACCCTCACAAAAACATGCTGTAATCCTGGGCTCTAGACTGCCTCCCCCTGGCCAGCCGGGGCGCCTGATGGAGGGGACTGGAACTGGTTGGAATAACGTGTTCCTTCCATGCGCTACGTCCAACCAGGGAAACTCCCCCCTGTCAGGTGAAAAGAAGGCAGCTTGGACTCCTCATGCATTGAAGGAAGCATGAGGCCAGTCCGCTGCCTCCCCAAGTTGGTGGAGGGTGTGTAGAGCCCAGAATCACAAAAATGGGTTACAAAATTGTGGGATAAAATATTTTGGAGAAAAAAAAAAAAAAAAAAAAAAAAAGAGTCCCCCCCCCCCCTCTTCAAACGCTCCCCGAAAAGTATGATTATGTTTATAGAAACGATCTCTACCCCAATCCATCAGCACCTCCTTGGATACGGCCATTTTCATTATTTGTTTTCATTTCCAAACATCACAGTATTCCAATAAACCTCTCCCAGTACAGGCCAGTAGATCCCTCTAACTCCAAGTGAGAGCCAATGGGAGCAATCCTCCACTGCGACGCACGTCGCGACGATTTTACAACCGCCACAGCCGTTTTGCATAGAAATAGCTACTAAACCCTAACCCTAAACATAAACTTGGTAAAACCTATGCCCAAACCTAGGGCTCCATTTTCGTCACCACTAAACCCCTTATCCCTCAACTTCTTTGCCTTTTTAAACTATTAAAAAAAGAACATTTTCAATGTTATTATTATAATATACTGTATTATTATAATATTATTACTTTT
>CM076968.1:59040322-59060322 GCA_039105355.1 Benthosema pterotum | reverse complement strand
TACAGTAATATAGATGTAGTTTACAGTATTAGAGATGTAGTTTACAGTAATATAGATGTAGTTTACAGTAATATAGATGTAGTTTACAGTAATATAGAAGTAGTTTACAGTAATATAGATGTAGTTTACAGTATTAGAGAGGTAGTTTACAGTAATATAGATGTAGTTTACAGTAATATAGATGTAGTTTACAGTAATATAGATGTAGTTTACAGTATTATAGATGTAGTTTACAGTAATATAGATGTAGTTTACAGTAATATAGATGTAGTTTACAGTAATATAGATGTAGTTTACAGTATTAGAGATGTAGTTTACAGTATTAGAGATGTAGTTTACAGTATTAGATATGTAGTTTACAGTATTAGAGACGTAGTTTACAGTAATATAGACGTAGTTTGAAGTGATATAGACGTAGATTACAGTATTGGAGATGTAGTTTACAGTATTAAAGACATAGTTTACAGTATTAGAGATGCAGTTTACAGTATTAGAGATGTAGTTTACAGTAATATAGATGTAGTTTACAGTATTAGAGTCGTAGTTTACAATATTAGAGATGTAGTGTTTACAGTATTAGAGATGTAGTTTACAGTAATATATCCGTAGTTTACAGTATTAGAGCCGTAGTTTACAGTAATATATCCGTAGTTTACAGTATTAGAGCCGTAGTGTACAGTAATATATCCGTAGTTTACAGTATTAGAGCCGTAGTTTACAGTAATATATCCGTAGTTGAGAGGTAGTTTACAGTAATATATCCGTAGTTGACAGTAATACAGCCGTAGTTGACAGTATTAGGGTCCATCAGTGCTGAAGGGTTGGTTCTCTGCGTGTTCACGGCGGACCTTGATTTAATGTCCAAACAATTAAGGCACGCGGTGAATGCCAAGAGAGGAATCTATCTGACCACACACACACACACACACACACACACACACACACACACAGCCACACACACACACCACACACCACACACACACACACACGCGCACACGCACGCACACGCACGCGCACGCGCACGCGCACGCACACACGCACACGCACACGCACACGCACACGCACACACACACACATCCCTGCCCATAGATGATAGGACTACAGTGTTCCTGTGTGTGTGTGTGTGTGTGTGTGTGTGTGTGTGTGTGTGTGTGTGTGTGTGTGTGTGTGTGTGTGTGTGTGTGTGTGTGTGTGTGTGGTGTGTGTTGTCTGTCTGTGCGTGCGTGCGTGCGTGCGTGCGTGAACATGTGTGTCATTTGTACAGCAGAGAGTGTAGTCTACAAAATGTCTACATCTTTGGTTACATTTTGTACACTCTCAGAGTTACAAATGGATACATTTAACACCGAGGATGTTTTTGGTTTTGGTTTGGTCTTATATAAGTTGCCTAATGTATTACAATGTTTTTAGCGCTTCATTGTATGTTGTAAAATGTATTGTAAATCCAGATTAAATTGTAAACTTTTCACCATTGTAAGTCGCTCTGGATTAAGAGCGTCTGCTAAATGCCTAAATTGTAAATTGTATGTTGACTGTGTGTGTGTGTGTGTCTGTCTGTCTGTCTGTCTGTCTGTCTGTCTGTCTGTCTGTCTGTCTGTCTGTCTGTCTGTCTGTCTGTCTGTCTGTCTGTCTGTCTGTGTGTCTGTCTGTGTGTCTGTCTGTGTGTCTGCGTGTTTAGCTCAGTGGTTTTCAACCTTTTTGATGCCAGGGACCACTATTCATTCATAGTTTGAGCCACAGACCACCATTTGATGACAGACCCCAAAACTAAAGATTTATATTTGTCCAAAATTCCAACCTGGATTCCAGATACAAAACAGTCCAACAGTCATCAAAATGACCATTTCATCTACATTCTCTTTTCAGTTGTGTAGACCTGGGATAATTCAAATGATGAATAGTTTAACTCTTGAGAGCGTAAACGCTCTCAAAGTGTTAGATCTGGTTAACCAACTGACCAGCATTTAGCCTGGGGACCACCTGGAACCCTCTCAAGGACCACTGGTGGTCCCCGGACCACCTGTTGAAAACTACTGGTTTAGCATGTATAAAAAGCATCCTTCCATTGTCCACATACAGTCATAGCGGCTCTCTAGGATTCTATACATGCATAATGTTTATATTGTACAGGGAGGGGTTGGGGGGGGGGGGGGGGGGGGGCAAAGAGAACATGTTGGAGGGGCAAGAGGAAAATGGTAAGGGGGCGGCTTCATCGCCCGTGGCGCGAAGCGACACCCATACCATATTCAGTTTAAGGACTTTTATTAGTCAAGTAAAGCATCAAATAACATCAGTTGTTGTTGAAGTTGCAACAGACACGCAGCATGCATAAAGCTAAAGGTCTGACTCAGAGAGTTTTCTGTTTTCAATGATGAAATGCTGTTGGTTTAGTTGGTGACACAGCTGTAGTTAGTTAGTAGCAGTAGTAGTGGTTCACATCATTTTAAATAGAAGCACTTTAATTTGAAATATCTTGGGTTGTTTTGCATGGCATCGTGCTTGGGGGGCCAAAACCACATTGTCAAACTCAAGGCCCGGGGGCCAAATCAGGCCTGTGAATGAATTATCTTTGACCCGCGGTATGATATTGAATTAGTATTAGAACTGGCCCTCTGGTATATTACACACATCATGATAAGAAATGAATGCAACTAATTGTTTTACTTCCTCAACTCAGTCTCATTTACTTTCTCTATTAACTCAGCACTTGGTGAGGATCATAGAAGAAAAAGATTTTCCCGAAAAATAGCAGGTGTTCACGTCTCATATGAGACATGAACACCTGCTATTTTTCATTAAAACTTAAAACAGTTTTTAATGCAGGCAGTTTCATCTTTACAATTATCATGCCATTAAGAGACATTGTTTTTTGAAGGGAAAATACTTTTGTGCTGTTTGACAGTGACGTCATGGTAAACCGGTGTTGAAACACAGACCGGTATCTCCGGCCCTCGACTTGTACCAATTTTTCTATTTTGGCCCACTCTGTGTTTGGGTTTTACACCCCTGGTATAGACAATATCCTCTTTAAAACTCTATTAACGAATACAATCCATCATACAGTCGCCATCCTAATTATTAAACTTGACATACAATCAAGATTTTACACAACAGACTATAGACCTGCGCAGTGACGTCACCACCCCTGGTCCCAGAAATGGAATCCTCATTCATTTTCCTCATAGACTCATAAACTTAGACTTAATAAAAACACGATTGTGCCGCAGACAAAACCAACTCGGGTTGTGACAACTCATGACAACAAACACAATATAATATCTAATTAGCAAGACGTAGAAAACGTCAGGATACAACACTTTTTGTTTCGTTTTTCATCTTAGAAATTATTTGATTGTCCAAAAAGACTGTATTGGTTGAGTTGAGTTGGTTGTAATCGTCTTTATATAAATTATTTTCGAAAAGTACTGGGTACTTTTACATGCACAGAATCTATTCGGAATGAATGCTTGTGCATGTAAGGTGACCAGTATTGGTCAATATTACTTAGGAAAGTAACTTCTTTACTTTACTCGTTACCCCTTAGACAAAGTAATATTACTTTACTTATTACTGGAATCAAAGAGTAATATATTACATATTACGTTATTACTTTCCCAAGTTCTCAACTCCCACCTTTGAAAAATTAGAGGTGTACAACATAATCTGTTTAGCGAGCTCTTTTTAGAACTGAATCCAATTTATTGGAATAATAATAGTCTCCAATCCCACAAACTGCACCTGAAAACAAAGCCAACAAAATCCGACATTGTAAATGTCTTTCTTAAATAAAAAATAAATAAATAAAAGCAGCAGAGAGAAGCAATGGGAACATTTTAACCTTGAATCACAAAAGAGACCTGCAACTAACAAAACCAGATTTCGAAATTTGTCTCTGACTTTTTAAACCTTTTCACAATTGTTTTCAAAGACAGTTGAGGTCTTGTATTTAAAAATAAAATGCAAAATAAAGCAGCAAGCGATCTACAATCTAGTGCACATCCTTGTTGTTACAGTATCAACTCAGGAGGTCTAACTCTACTTCCCCTGGTATATTGGGCTCTTTCTACTGTAGGATTCCTCAGAAATAGCAGCTGAAATTGGCCTCCTTGCTCCAAAACAGCCTAGGCCTTCCTACCTACATGACTGCCTGCCTAAGTATGTCCCAGGCCGTCCCCTCAGGTCTTCCACTGCAGGCCTGCGGTGCCCAAAATGGCAACTAAAAAACACAGTGAAGCAGCCTTTTGCTTCTATGGACCGACGGCGTGGAACAAACTAAAAAACACAGTGAAGCAGCCTTTTGCTTCTATGGACCGACTGGAACAAACTAAAAACACAGTGAAGCAGCCTTTTGCTTCTATGGACCGACGGAGTGCTGGAACAAACTAAAAACACGGTGAAGCAGAACAAACCCATTATACATTCGGACAGGCAGCCTCTGTAGACATTTTTAAAACAACTCAAGACGTACTTCTATGCACTTGCTTTTAACTGATTCTCTGTGATTTTATATTTTATGATTTTATTTTTTATGCCTTATTTCAGGTCCTCACTGTACTGCTTCTTTGATGTATTTTAATGATCTCTTTAATTCATTCCCACTATTTTTTGTTTTCTTCTCTATTGCAATGTAAAGCACTTTGAGCTGCATTTTATGTCATGAAAGGTGCTATACAAATAAAGATTAGTATTATTATTATTATTATTATTAGGCCCAAGAGCTGATTGTATGAACTTTGACCATTTGAGCAGTAGTTCCAACTTGGTCTCTGGGCCTATAGGAAACAAACACAGTGCAAATCCCTCCAAACAAATCACTTACCAACACTGAACACCATGAAGACATATACCTGCCCAGTTGGTGGCAAAATAAGTAGCAGTGGTGAGTCCAGCAGTAGAATTAAGCAGAAAAATGATTAAGCAAAGCAGAGCAACAGTATCAGAGTGAGAAGCAGCAGCAGCAGCAGCAACAGGGGCAGATCTAGGCATAGGCATGGGGGGGCAATGCTTCCTAAATGCCCATTCTGCCCCACCAAACACGATGGCATGCAAAACAACTCAAGATATTTCAAATTAAAGTGCCTATATTTTAAAATGCTGTGAAACACTACTACTGCTACTAACTAACTACAGCTGTGTCACCACTAAACCAACAGCATTTCATCATTGAAAACAGAAAACTCTCTGAGTCAGACCTTTAGCTTTATGCATGCTGCGTGTCTGTTGCAACTTCAACAACAACTGATGTTATTATTGATGCTTTACTTGACTAATAAAAGTCCTGGAACTGAAAATGTATGGTAGGGACGGCTTCATGAAGCCGCACCCATGCCATTTTCTCTTGCCCCAACAACATGTTCTCTTGCCCCCCCCCCCAGATGGGACATGTTACATCCGCCCTGAGCAGCAAGCAGGAGAAGAACAATACAAACTTCCAGTTTAAATATCCTGTGAGAGCCTGTGATTGGATGAAGTCAGTCATGTGACTGTGATGCTGAGGCGCCCCTTGAAAAGGGCAGCAGCAGCAGGTGGTCCGGGGACCACCTGTGGTCCTTGAGAAGGTTCCAGGTGGTCCCCAGCTAAGTTGGTTAACCAGATGTAACTCTTGAGAGTGTAAAATTGAAACCAAATGGTTTCATTTTTACACACAAAACCAAAAGAAATCTTTAATTTTAGGTCTTTAGTGTGAAAATGTAATCAAATGATGGTCTGTGCCTCAAATGCTGAATAAATGGTGGGCCCTGGAGTCAAAAAGGTTGAAAACCCCTGTCTACATAGATAACCACTGCATCACAAAGATAAGCAAGGCTTTCTGAGATGTGGTGAGAAGACATTGCAATGTCCATTCCCCTCCGCTAGAGGTCAGCATGTGTTTAAAGAATTACCCTTTGCTTCACAAACCTGTTGTTTTCCCTAATTAAGTGAACAAGCAGTCACGAAGTGACTTGTTCACTTAATTGCTATTGACTGCTTTTCTCCTTCTCTTTCTTCTTTTTCCGCCAGAAATAGCTGTTCTGGCTGAACCGTGCAGTCGGTTTTCGCGAAAATTGGTAATCTGGTAGAGGGTGATGCCAAACGGTGATGATGCGAAGCCTGTGACACTGGTCAAATGGTGGCGCTATAGCACTCAACTGAAATTGAAAAATTTAAACACTTATAACTCATGAATGCTTGACTCTCAGAAATGTAACTTATATTCACTTATGCGTCTGCTTATGCCGAACAACTTTTGTAGTCTGACTTTTGACCTCTGACCTTTAGATGAACCGCCATCTTGAATTATATGTAACAAGTTAAAATAGCTGTTCTCCTACAATCTTTGATCAAATGCATAACAATGACCTACACATGAACTTTGGAGCCATACGAATATGAAAATAGGTGTGAATTTTGTTTTAAGAGAAAAAAATATGTTTTTACGAGCCAATGAAAATTGCTCGTTCGTGAAAATGATTCTAATGCCCCTAATCTACACATGCAGCGTAATTTGCTTCTGATATTTTACAGTTTTGTAGAGGGGGATGCCAAATAGCAGCAAAACCAGTCTTACTCAAATTGCTCAAATGGGGGCTGTTACGTGTATTATTATGGGGGAACAGAAGACAGTGCAGGCAGCATGTGTTCTCCCCTCTATATTCTGCTCTCCTCTCCTTCTCTCCAGTCTGTCATCATACTCACAGTCCAGCCACTCATCTCCAGTACAGCCCACTCCTCCACCTTCTTACCACGGTTGGGCCACACGCATCTGTCTCCTCCAATCACCTCCATCATCAGACTATATAAGCCACCTGTTGTCTTCACTCACTCTCTTTCCAGCTGCAGCAGACAGCAGCTCCAACCATTCAGTGTCCTAAGCATACCAGTTTTGCCAGTTTGTCCAAATACAAGTCAAATAGTAGTCCTTAGAAGTTGTCTAAACACAGCCATTTTGTAAAAACCAGTCTTGTTGTTAAAAACGAGGCTATTCGGTTAAAGCCCTACTCTAGCCACAGTCTCACAGTAAAAGTACTGTTAAAGTACCGTACTGTATGTATATAATCAGAGTACTTTCTTTTGTTTGTAGTTCTAGTATTTAAGTTCAGCCTTCCCATTTTGAGTTAAGTTCTTCAGGGAAGGGGACGGGGAAGACAGGGTACCCTGTACATTTTGCAACACGTAGGTAACTCCCGTGTTTTTTACACCAGGTTAGAGGTGAGTGCCACATGTTGTAATTTCCTTTTTTTGAAGGTAGAGTAGGAATTGTTTGTTTGAGTAATGGAGGAGGAATTGTGGTGACCTGGGGAACGTTTATTAGCTCCTCTGCTAACGTGGGGGGGGGGGGGGGGGGGGGGGGGGACTCCATATGTGGTTTCACACCTTATAATAGAGCATTTTAACAGAAAAAAAAATATTTTTTTGGGTGATATCTGACAAAAGTGAAAATCACTTCTCCTACCTTTAAGCAAGGAGCTTGTAGATCGGCCATTTTAAATGTTCATGTTTGAATGTTTTATGATATATTGTGATTTATGTATCATATGGGTTTTTGTTACACTTCCAGTGTAGACGGGTGTAGCCTACATGACCTGTTGGTGGACCTGTTGCGTGTGGCCATGACAGCATACCACACACACACACACACACACACACACACCACACAAACACTCACACACACACACACACACACACACACACACACACACTCACACTCACACTCTCTGTCTGTCAATCAGTGTCTGTGCTTAACTCCCTCTGTCTCTCCCTCACTCAGTTGTGACACACCCAGCTGGCACCTGCAGCAAGTTCCCCAATCAGCCATGCTCCTCCTCCTGCATTAAAAGCCAGCTCCTTCAGTCTGATGGCAGACAGACCAGACAACAGCTCAGCAGCCCAGCTCTGTTCTTGTTAGCCTTTGTTTTCAGTTCTCTTTAGTTAGTTTATTTCTGTTTGGCCTGGAGATGGCCGGCAGCCTTGGTTTTCGTTATGTTTTAGTTCTCGGTTTAGGATTCATTTGTTAAGTTAGGGCGAGGGGTGGGAACAGCTTCGACGTCCTAGGGGTGGCTGGGCCCCCCCTCTTCTGTTTGCGGCATCTCCAGGTCTTCCTTTGTTCTCCTTGTTTGGTAAAGTAATCATGTAAATAATTCATTACAAGTTAATCAGATACTTAAGTATCCCTACCAGTTCAACCAGCAATGCTGCCCTTGTACAAATGTAATCTAATACTTTTGGGAGAGTGGTTGTTAATAAAAAAACGTTTAAACCTTGCCATTCTCTTGATGTCCTTCTTTTATGTTGGAGTTTCCATTTTAGCCACCTCACTGCTTTTACAATGGAACTCGCATGGCTCATCAATGAAATGTTTAAATTACTTCAAAATAATTCATTTGACCATCAAATATATAATGCAGCCTGGCATTGGTCATTTTATGAATCACATTAATTGTTAACATGTGTAGGCTCTTGTTTTTGAAGCATTTTTATCATAGATAATCATTGATTAAAGGTAGTTGTGTTGTTTAAAGGATACACTTCATAAAAAACATACTGCTGTAAACCAGTATACTTTTATATTGTATGTAGAGTTTCACGTCAGGATGTGGCAGATTGTCACACCCACATGTCCTATTGCTTCAGTTTTCTTCATAAACTGATTTGTCTTGTGTTTTGTTTATCCACTGCTGCATGCTGTTGCATGATCTAAAATCCAATTTTAATGCAACGCACCAGAGCCATTTAGAGACGGAGTTGCGCCAATGATGGGGTACACAGTTACATTGGGTTAGTCACGTGATCAGTGGTCACAGTGAGCCTAACGGTGAAAAATCATAGTCTAGTGTCTGAAACACATTGTTTGAAGTGAGTAAGATGAGATGTAAAATGACAGCCGGTTTGAATTATTTTACAGTAACAATTAAAAGTCTCTGCAATGTGTATGATTTGCTATTACTTAAAAAGACCTAACATAAAAGGATTCAAGCTGGGCTTTTACTTTGAGTCCAATGCATTTCTGCCTACTTCTCAATAGCATGGAGTTACACTCGCATATCATGAAAGTGACATTCACGGAAATGTCACTTTGTGATTGAGATGATAAAACTCAATGTAATGGTAATGGCACCAACTCAGTGGCCTTGTGGTTAGAGTGTCTGCCCTGAGACTGGGAGACCGGGGTTCGATTCCCGGCCAGGTCATACCCCGACATTCTAGATTTCCAGTAGTAACCTACCCAAAGCATTGTACAAGCCTTGATCATTTCATGTAACAGTGTAGTGGTTAAAACATTGTGCCAGATTATGTTAGATTAACTTCTTGAACAAAGTGGCCATTAAACAACTGTTGTTAACTAGTGTCCAATCACATTTATTTCACAATTTCTTCTAGTTGTACTTGAATTGTACTGTAATTGTCCAAGCTTTTATCAGTTTTGTTGTAGGAGGCCAGGTTGACATGTAGGCTACTGTAGGAATTTTACATTTCATTTATTCATTCACTATTGTATGGACCCGGGGCAAAAGCACCAAAAATATGTTCCTTCTTCTGCATATGTTCTGACTCCTTATTGCTGCTTGCTTGTTCACGTTTTATTGCTGCTTGCAGCTATATTAGTTTTTTTAAGGCCTGTCATGCACACACACGCACACGCACACACGCACGCACGCACGCACGCACGCGCACACACACACACACACACACACACACACACACACACACACACACACACACACACACACACACCAAACCTGACCATGTTTAGTCCAGGGGTTTTTCAACCTTTTTCATCCCAGGGACCACCATTTATTTTTTAGACCCACAGAAACTAAAGATTTCTTTTGCTTCTTTCTGCCCATGAGCATTAATTTTCTAGGGTGTAGATTTGGACTAATTTGCATGATGGATATACCTGGAACCCTCTCAAGGACCACTGGTGGTCCCCGGACCACCTGTTGAAAACCCCAGTTTAGTCAGTCACTAAGGGCACCTTACACAGCGCATGTAAATTACTTGAATATGATACCGTAATGTCTAGACTATAAGCCGCACCAGACAACAGGCTTCATGTTAGAGCAGTGGTTTTCAACCTTTTTGATCCCAGGGCCCACTATTTATTCAGTATTTGAGCTACAGACCACCATTTGACAACATTTTCACCCCACAGAACCTAAAACTAAAGATTTCTTTTGGTTTTGTCCACAATTCCAGGATAGATTTTCGCAAACAAAACAGGCAAAACATAGAGATCAAAATGACCATGACTTATTAATTAAGTGGTGCTAATTTAGATGGTGAATATCATAACTCTTGAGAGTGTAAACATTTTTAGTTACATCTGGTTAACCAATTTTCCATAATTTTCTCTGGAGGGCCCATCTGGAACCCTTTCAGGGACCACTGGTGGTACCTTCACCTCACTTTATACTGTTACAGTTGCACTTTACTGCTCTAGTCTGTTGCACTACGTCACTTACTGTTTCTTGTATTGTTTGTATTTGTCCTTTTTCTTATTGCACTGTCTATTGTCTTATTGCACTGTGGAACAATGGAAACGTTATTTCATCCCTGTATATGTCCTGACATACACTGGAGTGACAAATAAAGAACCTTGATCCTAGAGCAATGGTTTTTTTAGGCTATTTATTTTAAAAATATTGTTTTGGAAAATGTAGCTGCCTCCATATTTGGGTAGGCCTACCCAAATGAATAAAACAATATTTTTAAAATAAATAAAAACTGTAAATGAAATTCCACGGTCCTCTCACGTATTCCGAGGACAATATCAGTTACCAGAAAAAAGGATTGTTTTCGAATAATCTGTCATGGTTAAAATGGAGTTTTAAGTTGTAATGGGTTTCTATGGGAAGGAGCTGGAGGTGGTAAAATGAACATCAAATATCTAAATACTGAAAGGAGTAACTTATAAACTGTCTGGTGTGTTCACATGAGGCTGAGTAGACCATAAAATGACCACAAGTTTTTTTGAAAGTGGAATATCCCTTTAAGTCTGTTAACATAACATGAGAAATGTTACTCCTGTTACTATTAGACACACTCTAACACAGGGGTTTCAACCAGTGGTCCGGGGACCACCAGTGGTCCTTGAGAGGGTTCCAGGTGGTCCCCAGGCTAAGTTGCTTAACCAGATGTAACTCTTGAGAGTGTAAAAATGAAACCAAATGGACCCGCAAGGGTCCATTTGGTTTCATTTTTACACTCTCAAGAGTTAAAATATTCATCATCTGAATTATCCCTAGTCTACACAACTAGAAGATGGAAAAAAGCAAAATAAATCTTTAGTTTTGGGGTCTGTGGGGGTTAAATGTCCTCAAATGCATGGTGGTTGAAAAAGGTTGAAAACCACTGCTCTAACACAAGGATAAAGAGGGACAGTATGTTTTTCAGCTGACTGTTCTGGAACGTCCCCATGTTGCAGTGCTGCTGCTGCTCAACCGTTTAGTGTCAGAGCTGCGACATTGAGGGGTCAGAAACTGAGCTTCTGTAAGGTCAGACAGATTAGCCTATTTGTCGTCCCCATTCTAAATAGAAGTCTAGTTATTGTGCTGTGTAGAGGCGCCGCCATAGGACTGGCCCCATGGAGTGAACGGAGTTGTCGTTAACCGTGTGTCCAGTCCAAGGCTGTGGTTTTAACAGCAGTGTGTAGCCTAATAAAGCCTTGCGCTGTGCGCGCGGAGCGCATCAGTTCCATCCACTATGGAACGCCAACGGCATGCCTGCAAGCAGCAGCAGCAGCAGCGGACTGAAGACACGAGACACGCCGAGGAAACACGCCACCATGTCGGATGACAGCAGCAGCAGCAGCCCTTACTACCCGCTGGAGGAGCCCAGCATGCGCGGGGAGGGAGACCGGCTCCGAACGTTCCTGGACCCGCTCGGGGGGCCGTATAACGAAGCGGCCACTACCACCACTACCACCAGGAGGAGGTGGTCCCCGTGGCCGGCCGCCTCGGCCCCCGTGGCCCCGGCGGACCTGGCCCGGGCAGGGTTCTTCTACCTGGGCGTGGAGGACCGGGTTCAGTGCTACTGCTGCGGCGGCGTGCTGCGGAGCTGGGCGCAGGGGGACGACCCGCGGGCCGAGCACCGGAGGCACTTCCCCCACTGCGGGTTCGTGCTGCTGGGGGGTCCGGGAGGGGGTCCGGGGGGCGGGGGAGGGCGGGCCGTGGTCGGGAACGTTCCTCTGGTTCTGGAGGGGTCCGGGGATGAGGATGAAGACAGCAGTGACACGGACTCTGTGGACGGACAGCTGCTCACTCAGCTCCAGCGGTTAACGGTGGACCAGCAGACTGGCGGACCCCTGATGGGACAGGCTGTGTACCCGGAGATGGAGGGGACCACCTCCCGCCTCGGAACCTTCCACAGCTGGCCTCCCGGAGCCACCGTACGACCCGAGGAGCTGGCCCCGGCTGGCTTCTTTTATACAGGTACCCTATTACACCCTTTATGATACTATCACATATGTCAAACTCAAGGCCCGCGGGCCAAATCAGGCCCGTGAATGAATTATCTTCGGCCCACGGGATGATATTGAATTAGTATTAGAACTGGCAGCACTTGGTGAGGATTACAGAAGAAAAAAAAATCCCAGAAAAATAGCAGGTGTTCACGTCTCATAGCGCGCCACAGTGGCGCGCTATGAGACGTGAACACCTGCTATTTTTCATTAAAACAGTTTTTAATGCATGCAGTTTCATCTTTACAATTATCTTGCCATTAAGAGACATTGATTTTTGAAGGGAAATTACTTTTTTGCTGTTTGACAGTGACGTCATGGTAAACTGGTGTTGAAACACAGACCGGTATCTCCGGCCCTCGACTTGTACCAAAGTTTCTATTTTGGCCCACTCTGTATTTGGTTTTTGCACCCCTGCCCTATATAATACTATTAAACCCTATATAATACTATTACACCCTAAGTAATACTATTAAACCCTATATAATACTATTACACCCTATGTAATACTATTAAACCCTATAGAGCAGGGGTTTTCAACTAGTGGTCCGGGGACCACCTGTGGTCCTTGAGAGGGTTCCAGGTGGTCTCCAGGCTAAATGATGGAAAGTTGGTTAACCAGATGTAACTCTTGAGAGTGTAAAAATGAAACCAAATGGACCCTTGCGGGTCCATTTGGTTTCATTTTGACACTCTCAAGAGTTAAAATATTCATCATCTGAATTAGCGCTATTTAATTAAGAAGTCTGACACTGTTTAGTTTGCAAAATCCAGCCTAAGCCGCCCCCATACCGTTTTCAGTTCCAGGACTTTTATTAGTCAAGTAAAGCATCAATAATAACATCAGTTGTTGTTGAAGTTGCAACAGACACGCAGCATGCATAAAGCTAAAGGTCTGACTCAGAGAGTTTTCTGTTTTCAATGATGAAATGCTGTTGGTTTAGTGGTGACACAGCTGTAGTTAGTTAGTAGCAGTAGTAGTGTTTCACATCATTTTAAATAGAAGCACTTTAATTTGAAATATCTTGGGTTGTTTTGCATGGCATCATGTTTGGTGGGGCAGTCAGGGCATTTAGGGGGGCATTGCCCCCCCATGCCCATAGCTAGATCCACCCCTGGTATACACCCAGAGTGTAGCATTATTAGGACACTGCCCTGTGCGTCCCTCATTGTGTGAGAGTTCCTGCGTTTTGTGGGACAATGGCTGGACTCAGCTGAGTCATCAGGTTTAACTGGGGCAGAAGAGCCTGGACAGGCCTTAGATCACACCGGGCCAAAGGCGGCCCTTTGGCTGACTCTGACCGGCCTGTGAAAGGGTTTTCAACCAGTGTTCCAGGGACCACCTATGGTCCTTGAGAGAGTTCCAGTTAGATATGGAAAGTTGGTTAACCAGATGTAACTCTTTGAGAGCGTAAAAATGAAAACAAATGGACCTGCAAGGGTCCATTTGGTTTCATTTTTACGCTTGGTTTTACGCTTTTACGCTTGGTTTTACGCATTGTTTCATTTTTACGCTCTCAAGAGTTGAAATATTCATCATGTGAATTATGTGAAGTCTGCACAACTAGAGAATGTAGAAGATTAATGGACATTTTGATCTGTATGTTTGACTGTTTGACTGTTTTTTTTTTTTGTTTGTTTGTGAAATTGTGGACAAAAGCAAAATATATCTTTAGTTTTGGGGTCTCTGGGGCTAAAATGTCGTCAAAATGGTTGCTCTTACGTTTACTTTTATCTTGAAATTAAATTGATATCACGTGGACTTTAATTCAGCCTTTAGTCTTGGCCCTTCACAATATTTCATCATGTATCTCGTTTGGCCCCTTGGGAAAAATAATTGCCCACCCCTGCCTTAGATGATCCGTCCCACACCAGAAGCTGCTACATACAGCCCATCCTCCCTCCAAAACGCAGCCAGTACAGGGGCGGATTGGCCATCTGGAGTACAGGGAGTTTTCCCAGTCGCCTGCGCCACCTAGTGGCCTGGACAGTTTTTTTGGACCCTTGCAGGTCCACTGCTATAGAACCAGTCCTGCTCACGTTGCATTGGGGCTGCCTGAGTGGAACTCAGTTTCCCAGGAGGCCTTGCGGTCACGTGATCGGCTCGTCGCTGTAATCGTCGCCATCCTCGTCGTCATCAATATCTCTGAATGTCGCTGGTGTTCTTCCGCGTGCTCAGGGTAGGTCTTGTCCATCAGTTGGTTTTGGGGGCGTCGCCCGGCTCAGGGTGTCTCTGGTGTGGACTTGGTCTCTGCCTTGCCCTCGACCCCCTCTGAGTCTTGGTATCATCGTGGTTTCGATTTAGGGGTGGTCTCGACTACAACCGTTTCTGTGAGATGATTACAGTCATTACAATGCCAAAACATGCTGCAAAAAACACCAGCCATTCCACCGCCGTGATGGGTTCTTCGTGCATGGCTTTGGCCGCCTGTATGAACTTGTTTCTGCCGGGCCTCAGGATCTTGGTGAGCAGGACTTGGACCGAGGTCGTCAGATCGTCTGGATGGATGCGGCACTCGCTGAAGTCCACCATCAGCTCAGCGTAGTTGTCGTAGCGAACCTCGTCCTCACCGCCTCTCAGTATGAGCCTAAACTCTCCACACAGAGGGAAGATGAAGTGCTCCACCAGCGGCAGAATGCCGTTCCGCTCCACGTCGCCTGCAGTACAGGAAGCCTCCTCCAGCTTCGTCCTCAGTACCGTCTTGGAGTCCAGAGGGAAGATTCTATCCTCCTCCACCTCCACTTCCAGTCCCGGTACGGCGGGCATCGTCAGGTGGACGCGCTTGTCGCAGCGCAGAACCACGAGTGGGATCGCCTCGGCGTCACTGAAAACCTCCTTCTGCTCCGCTCCTCCGAACTGAGCGTCCATTTCCAGGTGTTTCTCGTCCAGAGCCAAGTAAAGGGCATCCAGCTTACCGATATTCATATACCCCAAACTCTTGGTCAAGCGGTAAAAGTCCCGTTCGTACTCCGGGATGTGCCGGTGGTCCAATCTCTGGAGGAAGATGAGTTTGTCCAGCGGCACGCCGACGCCTTCCAACATGGCCGTCAGCATCGGTCGGTAGAGCTGGACGCAGCGCTCTAGGCCAGGCAGATCGTTGACACTGTCGTGGAGGTCTGTAAACAAGACCGTCACCTCACAGCCGGCCTTGAGGAAGTCTGCAATCTTACCTAGATGTTCCAGACGGGGTTGGTCTTGGACTCTTGTCCTCCACAATATCCGGATTTCTCCTTTCTCTCGGAGGATCTGCAGGAGTTTGTTCCTGTCAGGGAAGCTGTTCTCATCCAGGTTTCTAGTTATCAGTGTCAGCTGCTGCTCTGGGCTGAGGTCTGAGCTCCTCGACCTGAAGCACTCTGGGAGCCATCGTGACAACGCTTTCTTCACACGCTTCCACGCCTTGGAAAGAGCGCTCTTCACAGAGGAGAAAAACATCACCATGTTGTTGTCCAGTTGTCTCAATGTTGAAGAGTTGTTTCCTGTTGTCTCAATGTTGAGGAGTTGAAGAGTTTGAAGAGTTGTTTCCTGTTGTTGATTTGTTTGGTCTCTTGCCAGGTTTAAATAAGACTAGAGGTCTATCACGTTACGTCATTCCTATGACGTCATAAACGCATTGCGTGATGTGTCTGGTACAGTAATGTGTAATAGAAACAATTGTTTCCTGTGGTCCAAAACGTCTGGCTTTAAGGGAATCAGTTCAGCTCCAACTGTGACTGCCTCTGAACGGTCACTTAAATACACCTTGCTATGGGTAACCATGGCAACCGCTCCATTTTTGGGCATAGCTGACACATTACGTCATAGGAATGAAGGGACACAGAGACCTCCTTATATGGGCATGAGAGGAACACAGGCGAATGAAGGGACACAGAGAGACCCATCCATACATCTCCTTATATGGGCATGAGAGGGACACAGACGTTGTCAGACCCACCAGCCCTCCAGCTGTCTAAAGTCTACCTAGGCTGCTACTGCAAGTACTATGGGTTGGTATGTAATACACATACTATGGGTTGGTATATAATACAAGTGCTATGGACTGAGATGGAGTCTGAAGAGGTGTGTTTTCAGACTGTGGTGGAAGATAGGGAGTGAGTCTGTGGTTCTGACTGCAATGGGAAGTTCATTCTATAGTTTAGATTGGGAGTGAGTCTGTGGTTCTGACTGCAGTGGGAAGTTCATTCCATAGTTTAGATAGGGAGTGAGTCTGTGGTTCTGACTGCAGTGGGAAGTTCATTCCATAGTTTAGATAGGGAGTGAGTCTGTGGTTCTGACTGCAGTGGGAAGTTCATTCCATAGTTTAGATAGGGAGTGAGTCTGTGGTTCTGACTGCAGTGGGAAGTTCATTCCATAGTTTATATAGGGAGTGAGTCTGTGGTTCTGACTGCAGTGGGAAGTTCATTCCATAGTTTAGATAGGGAGTGAATCTGTGGTTCTGACTGCAATGGGAAGTTCATTCTATAGTTTAGATAGGGAGTGAGTCTGTGGTTCTGACTGCAGTGGGAAGTTCATTCCATAGTTTAGATAGGGAGTGAGTCTGTGGTTCTGACTGCAGTGTGAAGTTCATTCCATAGTTTAGATAGGGAGTGAGTCTGTGGTTCTGACTGCAGTGGGAAGTTCATTCCATAGTTTATATAGGGAGTGAGTCTGTGGTTCTGACTGCAGTGGGAAGTTCATTCCATAGTTTAGATAGGGAGTGAATCTGTGGTTCTGACTGCAATGGGAAGTTCATTCTATAGTTTAGATAGGGAGTGAGTCTGTGGTTCTGACTGCAGTGTGAAGTTCATTCCATAGTTTAGATAGGGAGTGAGTCTGTGGTTCTGACTGCAGTGGGAAGTTCATTCCATAGTTTATATAGGGAGTGAGTCTGTGGTTCTGACTGCAGTGGGAAGTTCATTCTATAGTTTAGATAGGGAGTGAGTCTGTGGTTCTGACTGCAGTGTGAAGTTCATTCCATAGTTTAGATAGGGAGTGAGTCTGTGGTTCTGACTGCAGTGGGAAGTTCATTCCATAGTTTAGATAGGGAGTGAGTCTGTGGTTCTGACTGCAGTGGGAAGTTCATTCCATAGTTTAGATAGGGAGTGAGTCTGTGGTTCTGACTGCAGTGGGAAGTTCATTCCATAGTTTAGATAGGGAGTGAGTCTGTGGTTCTGACTGCAGTGGGAAGTTCATTCCATAGTTTAGATAGGGAGTGAGTCTGTGGTTCTGACTGCAGTGGGAAGTTCATTCCATAGTTTAGATAGGGAGTGAGTCTGTGGTTCTGACTGCAGTGGGAAGTTCATTCCATAGTTTAGATAGGGAGTGAGTCTGTGGTTCTGACTGCAATGGGAAGTTCATTCCATAGTTTAGATAGGGAGTGAGTCTGTGGTTCTGACTGCAGTGTGAAGTTCATTCCATAGTTTAGATAGGGAGTGAGTCTGTGGTTCTGACTGCAGTGGGAAGTTCATTCCATAGTTTTGGGTCCAGGAGGGAGAAGAGTTTGGGGTGAGTGGAGTGTGGGTTTGTAGGGTTGGATCAGACTAGAGATATTTTGCTGTCATACAGTTCATAACAAACCTCTGGTAGCTGTGAAAATTCTGCCCCCCCCCCCCCCCCCCCCCCCCCCCCCCCCCCCCCACACACACACCCCCCCCACCCCTCCACTTGGCTAGATGACAGGGCGGATATAACATTTCCCAATTGGGAGGGCAGGAGAAAATGGTATGGGTGCGACTTCATCGTTCGCGCCGCGGGCGATGAAGCCGCACCCATACCATAGACATGAGACAGAGAGAGAGAGAGAGAGAGAGAAATACCATTTTCAGTGATAGGACTTTTATTAGTCAAGTAAAGCATCAATAATAACATCAGTTGTTGTTGAAGTTGCAACAGACACGCAGCATGCATAAAGCTAAAGGTCTGACTCAGATTTTCTGTTTTCAATGATGAAATGCTGTTCGTTTAGTGGTGACACAGCTGTAGTTAGTTGGTAGCAGTAGTAGTGGTTCACATCATTTTAAATAAAAGCACTTTAATTTGAAATATCTTGGGTTGTTTTGGGCAGTCTGGGCATTTAGGGGGGCATTGCCCCCCGTGCCCATGCCTAGATCAGCCCCTGCCAGATAATATTCCATTCACGTTTGCTCTTCTCTTCTGGTTATCACAGCTCATCTGCTGTGATCTCTTTTCATCTCCCCGGCTCTCAGGCAGGCAGACAGACAGACAGACAGACAGGCAGGCAGGCAGACAGACAGACAGACAGACAGACAGACAGACAGACAGACAGACAGACAGACAGACAGACAGACAGACAGACAGACAGACAGACAGACAGGCGGGCAGCAGGGGCGGATTGGCCATCTGGAGTACAGGGAGTTTTCCTGGTGGCCTGCGCCACCTAGTGGCCTGGACAGTTTTTTTCTTCTTCTTCTTTTTTTTTTTTTTTTGAAAAGTCCAGGGCAGGCCAGGGCGCCAGGCCCAGGCCAGGCAAACTAGTGTTTATATCCTTCAAAAAAGAAAAGGTGTCCTACACCAGAGCCTTCAAGTAGGAGAGTTGCCAACAGTGTTGCCAACTGCCAAGATCCAAAATGCACTAGTGGCGCTTCCAAAATGCACTAGAATGTGCTAGATGCTCGCCTGGAACATACAGATCAAAATGACCATTAATCTTCTACATTCTCTAGTTGTGTAGGCTAAGTTGGGCTAATTCACATGATGAATATTTTAACTGTTGTGGGTCCATTTGGTTTCATTTTTACGCTCTCAAAGCCATGGTTTCAGAAAAGCTTATCTGTGGGAGTCTAGGAGAAAGGATCAGGTGACACCAGTGTTGTAGTGGTACTTTTAGAGGTGGGGGACGCCTCTTAAAGGGGAATTCCACCCATTTTCTTTTTTTTTTTCTGAGAGCGTACATGGAACCAAATGGACCCGCTAGGGTCCATTTGGTTCCATTTGTACGCTCATTAACATGGTGAAACATATCTTGATGATGTCATCAAGATGGGTTTCGCCTGTACTGTAAATACAGTAACACTAGTGAGGACTGAACAGGGTTGTTTCTCTGGGGACTGTAAATACAGTAACACTAGTGAGGACTGAACAGTGTTGTTTCTCTGGGGACTGTAAATACAGTAACACTAGTGAGGACTGAACAGGATTGTTTCTCTGGGGGACTGTAAATACAGTAACACTAGTGAGGACTGAACAGGGTTGTTTCACTGGGGACTGTAAATACAGTAACACCCCCCTTCCCCCCAGACTGCACCGCGAGCATGTCACGATGCAGTCTGTTTTAACACACATTCTGATACTTTATTCTGTGTGCCTGCCAGTATGGCAGAAGCACACAGGTTGTGATTCGTCAACTTAATCCATAATCATCGTATTTATATCCAAAATTTTGACCGCTATGGCCGGCCGCACGGTTTGCACAACCCCCGCAATATATACATCAAAACGTGCGGCTCGGCCGGGAAAGATGTGCTTGTGCTTTTCTTTCCGATACGCGTTACCGTGCCAACGTAATTCGCAATAAACGACGCAAAAAATCCCCATTCGAAATGAATGGGGCACACCGAAAACATC
>CM076968.1:59015322-59035322 GCA_039105355.1 Benthosema pterotum | reverse complement strand
AGTGTTTCTACTGTGATGGAGGTCTGAGGAACTGGGAGCCTGGAGATGACCCCTGGCAGGAGCATGCTAAATGGTTCCCACGGTACGAACGGATTGCATTTTAATGGATTGCATTTTTATAGTGCTTTTCCAAGTGCTCAAATTTCTTTACAACGGTCCATTCATTCATACATTGGGAAGTAGAGCGGCGAACAGTCGACGCTCAGCGTTCTAAACTTCACACATTCACACACCACTGGTGGCCAGCTCACACTGACCAACTCATTGGAGGCAATTTGGGGTTCAGTGTCTTGCCCAAGGACACTTCGACACATAGACAGGAGGAGCGGGATTCGAACCGCAGACCCACAGATCATTGGACGACCTGCTCTACCTCCTGAGCCACAGCCGCCCCAAACGCCCCTAATCGACAGAAATACCCTTTAATACTTTGTGTATTGAACACATTTTGGTGTTCAACGCATTATGTTATACTTTAGCTATTGAAAAATATCAGATCTACAAGCTCATATCGCGCCACCAAGTGACGCGATATGAGCTTGTAGGTCTGATATTTAAAAAAAATGTGAAAATGATGTGCAAATCCAAGAATACATTCTATTTGACACTTGATTGTACGAAAAGAACTATGATTTAATACAGGGCTGGATGAAATCCTGTCCATTAATATAGTGCAGGGGTTTTCAACCTTTTTCATACCAGGGACCACTATTTATTCAGTATTTGAGCCACGGAGGACCATTTGAGGATATTTTTACACCCACAGACCCCAAAACTAAAGATTTCTTTTTGCTTTTGTCCACAATTCTAGCCTGGATTTGGGAAACAAAAACAGGCAAAACATACAGATCAAAAAAACTTCCTAGTTGTGTAGACTTGGGGCTAATTCAGATGATGGATATTTTAACTCTTGAGAGTGTAAAAATGAAACCAAATGGACCCGCAAGGGTCCATTTGGTTTCATTTTTTACATTCTCAAGAGTTACATCTGGTTAACCACCTGTTGAAAACCCCTGAGATAGTGGTATCAACTGTAATTGTACTAATTGATGTCCTCATAGGTGTCTCATAGCGCTCCACTACCGTAGCACACTATGAGCTTGTAGGGCTGATATTTTTCAATAATTAAAGCAATGCCAATGATGGTAAGTAATGCTGACTGATGCTAATAATGCTAAGTAATGCTAATGCTAAGTACTGTTAACAATGCTAATAATGCTAAGTAATGCTAATGCTAGGTATTCTTAATAATGCTAATAAAGCTAAGAATGCTAAACAATGCTAATGATGCTAGTAATGCTAATGGTAAGTAAATAAGTCTAGTAATGCTAAATAATGGTAATGCTAAGCATTGTCAATAATGCTAACAATGCTAAGTAATGTTAAAAGGATCCCTGGCTAATAAGACAAATATGGCTTAGAGCATACCTGGGCATTATGCGGCCCGGGGCCCAAATGCGGCCCTTTGGCTGACTCTGACCGGCCCGGGGACCACCAGTGGTCCTTGAGAGAGTTCCAAGTTAAATATGGAAAGATGGTTAACCAGATGTAACTCTTTGAGAGCGTATAAATGAAACCAAATGGACCCTTGCGGGTCCATTTGGTTTCATTTTTACACTCTCAAGAGTTAAAATATTCATCATCTGAATTAGCCCAAAGTTTACACATTCAATCAGAGAATGTAAGAGAATGGTCATTTTTGTTATCCTGTTTTGTTTCCCCAAATCCAGCCTGGAATTGTGGTCAAAAACAAAATAAATCTTGAAGAAAGTTTTGGGATCTGTGGGGCTAAAATGTCATCAAATGGTGGTCCTCTGTGGCTCAAATACTGAATAAATAGTGGGCCCTGGTGTCAAAATGGTTTTATCTTGAAATTAAATTATTACGCAGACTTTAGTTCAGCCTTTAGTCTTGGCCCTCCACAATATTTTATGTATCTCATTTGGCCCCTTGGGAAAAATAATTGCCCAGCCCTGGCTTAAAACATTATACTTGCCATAACTAAAATAATCAAATAAAAACACCATCAGTATCTTAGTTCTTCCATAAATATAGAATCTTTCACCCAACAGGGAGTGCTCCTGTCGCGGTTTGATGATGTCACGCCAGCATGTGTCCTTTAGGCCTGAACCACACAGTCTCGTGTGACATCATCAACCTGCGACAGGAGCAGTCCCTGTTGAGTGGAATATTCTTATGAATGAAATAAAAGTATTGGAGGTGTTTTATCTGTGTTTTTTTTAGTTATAGAATGCAAGTATAGTGTTTTAAAGGTATCGTGACATTAAAAACACGTTTTTGTTCATTTTTTGTGTTTTGGGGGGGTTCTTGACAACAATTACACCATAAAAAGTCGGTATTTGAACATTCAGTGGTTTCTCCGTATTTTGTAGTTATGCTAATTAGTTTTAAAAACGGCTCGTCTGGTTGGGCACCGGATAGTTGTGTGTACATCACGGTAAACACCCACCCACAGCCGTGCTGTCTCCAGCCTCCACTGCTCTGCTCTCCGCCTCTCTCCTCCGTTTGAAGGACGTGCACACATAGACCATGAAGGGAGCTCGAGCCTCTTTTACACCGACGGCTGTAAACGACAGCCCAGATCATGAATGCAATTTCGCTAGAAGTGCCCTCTCATTGTATTACAGGCACTGCCCTAAACACTCTCTGCATGTCCCTGCATGTCCCGACACTGCCGAGATACCCGAACCAGAGAGAGAGAGAGAGAGAGAGAGAGAGAGAGAGAGAGAGAGAGAGAGAGAGAGAGAGAGAGGTTTGATTATTGTGTAAAATAATTCCCTTCTTCCACCTTTCACTCTGGGGCACGCTGCCGTTCGCAGCCTAGAGCAATCTAGTCTCAGCGTTGCGACATTGAGGGGTCAGAAACCGAACGCTTTGCGCTGTTCATGCAGCATGAGTAGGAACAGACTAGAGTTGGAAATAGCCCTACGATATTTTCAACAAGAGCAACATGCCAACTGTTGTCATGTTTATGTTGTAGCCTAGCTACTATTACTACAAAACGAACTAAAATAAAGGGTTTTACGACCATTAAAGCTGCCTCTGCCTACTTCAGGTCCAGGACTTGTCCCTATTTGCTGCCACCATTCTCAATAGATGTTGATGTAGAAGAGCCTCCATTAGACTGGCCCCATGAAGTGAACGGAGTTTGCACAACTCTATACCCTAAGTTCTGGCACAGCAGCCGGTCTCTGCCTGCCTCTCTGTCCCTCTCTCTCTGTCTCTGCTCGATCATTTTACTTTGATATAACCCGTAATTTGTGCGACATCGGCTAGGATTCTGTTTATATTATTGATTAGGCCTACTATTTACAAACAACTGATATAAAGAGTATAGATTAGAATCAATGTCGTATACAGCAGTTTTAAAACCAATGGTCCGGGGACCACCAGTGCCCTAGGCTGAAATCCAGCCTGGTATTGTGGGTCTGTGGGGTGAAAATTTCATCAAATGGTGGTCCATGGGTCAAACGCTGAATAAATAGTGGTCCCTGGTATCAAAATGGTTGAAAACCACTGTAATGCAGTACAGTTGAACTGCTGATCACCAAATATTTAGTCTCAAGGACAAGTCTATGGATTTGTTCGGGACACTAAAAATGAGGCAACCACAGTGTCAGTGGTCTAGTTAGTATTTCCTGTCTATTCAACCAAGATCAGCTATTTTTGTTATATATGAATTGAAATCCTGAATTATTTTAGAATAATGACATCACAATGTTAATAATTAACTATCCTATTAACTAACCACATTTTGTCCCCTTTCCCCACTCAACATGTCCCACACATGCAACACTTATTTTACCTCAAATGAACAGGACCTGGCCACCCTATCTAGGAGGCGGGGAAGTTTGTTGGAGAGGAGGGGTAGAGGGGTGGGTGGGTGGATCATGACAGTGATTGACATAGAAGGAGTAAAGCACGACCCCTAGTGGCCAAAAGAATGTGTTTTTCTCCATGCCCCATTAGAATGTAAAAGAAAGGGACCAAAAACACATTAATTGAGTATTTCTTTCTATGAAAGCCTGTTAAACACATTTTGAGGATCATCTCCAACATAATAAAATAATGTTACAAATAATGTCACGATACCTTTAAAGCATATTCGTCTAGTTAGGCAGGATCCTTTTTAATAATGCTAACTCCAGTGTATTTTCTCCTCAGATGTGAGTTCCTGCTACAGACCAGAGGACAGGAATATGTCAACAACATCCAGGACTCACACTTCCATCTGGGACAAACCGTGGTGAGAAACACTAGCTAGGAATTATCCTACATTTTAACGGCGGTAATGGATTAAAAAAACGTTGCCCGATATGAGCGACGGCGATGGTCATTACCGTAAATTCTCGCTTAGAATGGCATGCAAAATGAGTACCGTAAACGACAGTGCTGTGGTGCACTGAAGAAAATACCCGTATTGTCCCGAATATAAGACGACTCGTTTATAAGACGACCCTCATTTTTCAAGAGCCATTTACAGAAAAAAGAACATTGAATATCAAATAGTATAGCCCCTGAATATAAGACGACTCAATTTTTGGGATATTTCCATTGGGGAAAAAAGCATAGTCTTATATTCAGGCCAATAGGGTAGTATGGTGGAGGAGGAAGTGGGACGGAACTAGGAACCAAACTGCGCCGAATGGTTTTGGGTCGAGGGCAAAAAAAAGCAGCACTTGGCTCTGATTGGTTATGCCCGGCCAAACGTTGGCCGATTCGGCCGAAAAGCTCACCAATTTTTATCTTTCCGGGCGACGTCGCCCGCCCACGTCGCCCGTTCTGCTGCTGTCGCCCGAATCGGCGGCTCCCATAGAGAAATAATGGATGTCGGGCGACGTCGCTTTATCATCCCCGCCGTTAAAACGTAGGGTTAGAGTTCAACGGGCCTGAAAATTGAGGCCCGGTCCTAACTGTACCCTAACTAAGGGGTTTTCAACCTTTTTGACACCAGGGACCACCATTTATTCAAGACTTGAGCCACTGACCACCATTTGAGGACATTTGCACACCAAAGACCTAAAATTAAAGATTTCTTTTGGTTTTGTCTACAATTCCAGGCTGGACTTTAGTGGTCCCTGAGATGAAAAAGGTTGAAAACCTGCTATGGACCAGAGCTATAGAGCTATAGATCAGGGGTTTATTCAGCATTTGAGCCACGCACCACCATTTGAGGATATTTTAGCCCCACAGACCCCCAATCTAAAAGATTTATTTTGATTTTGTCCACAATTCCAGGCTGGATTTGGGAAACAACAAGAAAAACATACCTTCCAAAATGACTAATTCAGATGATGAATATTTTAACTCTTGAGAGCGTACAAATGAAACCAAATGGACCCGCAAGGGTTCATTTGGTTTCATTTTTACGCTCTCAAGAGTTACATCTGGTTAACCAACTTAGCTGGGGACCACCTGGTACCCTCTCAGGGACCACTGGTGGTCCCCGGACCACCTGACTTATTTCATGACACAAAATGACTCCTGCTGTGTGATTGGTCAATTCCCCAGGGTGGAATGCAGACTCCCATTGGTCGAGACATTGGCTCTGGAAACGGTAAGTCACGTGTGTGTGTGTGTGTGTGTGTGTGTGTGTGTGTGTGTGTGTGTGTGTGTGTGTGTGTGTGTGTGCGTGTGTGTGCGTGCGCGTGCGTGCGTGCGCGTGCGTGCGCATTCTTGTTTGTCATATATTTATTTATTTTCCTTCATTCATACAGCACCCTTCACAGCAAAGTGCACAGAGTGCTTTACAAAGGAATAAATAAAACAAACTATAACAACAGCAGGCAGCTGTTATTACACACAACAAAACAAAACAAAACAAAACAAAACAAAACCAAACAAAACCAAACAAAACCAAACAAAACCAAACAATGAGCACAAAACAAAAACATGAGTTGAGCAGACTTTAAAATGATCCCTGGCTAATAAGACAAATATGCCTTAAAACACTATACTTGCCTTCTATAACTAAAATATGCAGATAAAAACACCTTCAATACTTTATTTCTTTCATAAATAGAGAATCTTTCACTCAATAGGAGGTGCTCCGGTCGCAGGATGATGATGTCACATGAGCATGTTCATCCATATATTCCATAGAGCTAGATCACACATGGACATGTGACATCATCATCCTGCGCCAGTAGCAGTTCCTGTTGAGTGAAATATTCTCTATTTATGAAAGAAATAAGATGTCATTGGTGTTTTTATTTGTTCATTTTAGTTATATAGGGAAAGTATAATGTTTTAAGTGATGTTTATCTCATTAGACAGGGATCATTTTAAAGCTAAGGGAAGTGATTTGAAATTCATGGTGTAGTACCAGCCTGGTGCACTAGGGGTGTAGTACCAGCCTGGTGCACTAGGGGTGTAGTACCAGCCTGGTGCACTAGGGGTGTAGTACCAGCCTGGTGCACTAGGGCTGTAGTACCAGCCTGGTGCACTAGGGGTGTAGTACCAGCCTGGTGCACTAGGGGTGTAGTACCAGCCTGGTGCACTAGGGGTGTAGTACCAGCCTGGTGCACTAGGGGCGTCCAAGAGTAGCTACACTATGTGAACCTGCTGCTCCATCCTGATTGGAGGAGAATTCACCCTCCACCTGGGGAACTTTTATTAGCTCCTCTGCTAACGTGGGGGAGGGGGAAACTCCATATATGGTCTGCACACCTTATAATAGAGCATTTTAACAGATTTTTTTTGGTGATATCTGACAAAAGTGAAATCACTTCCCCTACCTTTAACTATTGAAAAATATCAGATCTACAAGCTCATATTGATACGAGCTTGTA
The DNA here is from genome assembly GCA_039105355.1 of Benthosema pterotum. Classification (NCBI taxonomy): domain Eukaryota; kingdom Metazoa; phylum Chordata; class Actinopteri; order Myctophiformes; family Myctophidae; genus Benthosema; species Benthosema pterotum. The sequence goes on along the minus strand of CM076968.1, from coordinate 59,028,510 downwards.
GGTCTGCTATTTTTGGAAAATCCTTAAAACATGGTGCAAAACGTTGAATATTATTTTCTGTCTGAGCGAACGTTATTAACGTTGTTTCTGGGGGGGTCCTCCATGAGATATATTCAGATGGGGGGTCTTCCATGGGATATTTTCAGATGGGGGGGGGGGGGTCCTCAGCAGCCTGCCAAACACAGACAATTCTAGGGGTCCTTGGCATGAAATATTTTGAGCATCACTGACACGGAATATGGATTTTTCAAAAAAAAAAAAAAAAGAAAAAAAAAAAAAAAAAAATATATATATATATATATATATATATATATATATATATATATATATATATATATATATATATATATATATATATATATATATATATATATATATATATATATATATATAATCTAGTGCTAGAAACTAGAACTAAGTGTCAGGAACTAGAATCTAGTGTCAGAAAATAAAATCTAGTGTCAGAAACTAGAATCTAGTGTCAGAAAATAAAATCTAGTGTCAGAAACTAGAATCTAGTGTCAGAAAATAAAATCTAGTGTCAGAAACTAGAATCTAGTGTCAGAAAATAAAATCTAGTGTCAGAAAATAAAATCTAGTGTCAGAAAATAAAATCTAGTGTCAGAAACTAGAATCTAGTGTCAGAAAATAAAATCTAGTGTCAGAAAATAAAATCTAGTGTCAGAAAATAAAATCTAGTGTCAGAAACTAGAATCTAGTGTCAGAAACTAGAATCTAGTGTCAGAAAATAAAATCTAGTGTCAGAAACTAGAATCTAGTGTCAGAAACTAGAATCTAGTGTCAGAAAATAAAATCTAGTGTCAGAAACTAGAATCTAGTGTCAGAAACTAGAATCTAGTGTCAGAAACTAGAATCTAGTGTCAGAAAGTACAATCTAAGTGGCAGGACAAAATGGGTTCATAATACTAGTCCTCTTTCTCCAGATCTGGTGGGACCTGGTCTTGATGTTTTAATAACACTAGTCCTGTTGTCTCCAGATCTGGTGGGATCTGGTCTTGGTCTTTATGTTTTAATAACACTAGTCCTGTTGTCTCCAGATCTGGTGGGACCTGGTCTTGGTCTTTATGTTTTAATAACACTAGTCCTGTTGTCTCCAGATCTGGTGGGACCTGGTCTTGGTCTTTATGTTTTAATAACACTAGTCCTGTTGTCTCCAGATCTGGTGGGACCTGGTCTTGGTCTTTATGTTTTAATAACACTAGTCCTGTTGTCTCCAGATCTGGTGGGACCTGGTCTTGGTCTTTATGTTTTAATAACACTAGTCCTGTTGTCTCCAGATCTGGTGGGACCTGGTCTTGGTCTTTATGTTTTAATAACACTAGTCCTGTTGTCTCCAGATCTGGTGGGACCTGGTATTGGATCCGGTTCAGCCATGCTGTCTCCTGTGGTCCAGTCTGTACTGAGGATGGGCTTCGAGTCTGGTCTGGTGGAGAGTCTGGTTCAGACCAAATACCTTCTGACTGGCAGACACTACACCAACGTATCTGACCTGGTGACGGACGTTCTGCAAGCTGAGGAGGAAGACCGAACCCAGCAACGAGACCGGACCCCCGCCCAGACCCCTAACAGAGGTATAGACCCACCCAGACCCCTAACAGAGGTCTAGACCCACCCAGACCCCTAGCAGAGGTCTAGACCCCCACCCAGACCCCTAACAGAGGTATAGACCCCCACCCAGACCCCTAACAGAGGTATAGACCCCCCCAGACCCCTAACAGAGGTATAGACCCCCGATTAGCCTCCAGCTAGCCTACTACACTGTTCTACATGGACGTTAGGAGCAACCTATACAAAACCCATACAAAATGTAGGCCTATATTGCACACAGTAGGGCGAAGTACAGAAAAATGACTTGTGGTACATCCAGTATACTGCTGGGAGAAGAGTGAGATACAACAAACGCTCCTCCTGTCATCAAGTAGGGGAGCTTTCACGCCATCTGCTGGGTGACTTGTGCCATAGCATGGTTTCTCAGCGTCAAACTTCCTGGAATGTACTGAGCATGTCTGTTTCTCCCATGAACCAATGTGGACTCCCCCGTAGGTGTCTTTGCTTCTTGTCCTGATTCGATAGTCATTGCTCAGAGTCAGAGGTGAGACAGGTAGTGATGTTATATACCTGTCTGTCTCTCTCCTAGAGTCAGAGGTGAGACAGGTAGTGATGTTATATACCTGTCTGTCTCTCTCAGAGTCAGAGGTGAGACAGGTAGTGATGTTATATACCTGTCTGTCTGTCTCTCTCCTAGAGTCAGAGGTGAGACAGGTAGTGATGTTATATACCTGTCTGTCTCTCTCTCTCTCCTCAGAGTCAGAGGTGAGACAGGTAGTGATGTTATATACCTGTCTGTCTCTCTCCTAGAGTCAGAGGTGAGACAGGTAGTGATGTTATATACCTGTCTGTCTCTCTCCTAGAGTCAGAGGTGAGACAGGTAGTGATGTTATAAACCTGTCTGTCTCTCTCCTAGACTCAGAGGTGAGACAGGTAGTGATGTTATAAACCTGTCTGTCTCTCTCCTAGACTCAGAGGTGAGACAGGGTCCCGTTGCTGACAGTGTGAGGAGTCACATACCCATCAGAGAGAAAGGTAAAAACTCACTTCATATATAGAACAACTAAACTGACTGAATGATCGGATATTTTCTCCACCTTAAAAGGCACCCTGCATAATGAGACAAATACGGATAATACGTTATACTTGCCCTCTATAACTAGAATGGAACATTTGAAACACATAGAATAAGCTGTTTAGTTTAAAAAATAACGCATTCAGTACACTAAGGGTTAATGTTACCTGTCTGTATTATTTCCAGTGATGGGGGACCACCAGGTGGACCCCCAGAGCCCAGAGGAGCTTCTGCGTCAGCTCCAGGAGGAGAGGACCTGCAAGGTGTGCATGGACAAGCTGGTGAGCATGGTGTTCATCCCCTGTGGTCACCTGGTGGTGTGTGGAGACTGTGCAGCCAGCCTGAGACACTGTCCAATCTGTAGGGCGGTCATACGGGGCAGTGTGAGAGCCTTCATGTCCTAAAGACACTGTCCTCCAGCCTGAGACACTGTCCAATCTGTAGGGCGGTCATACGGGGCAGTGTGAGGGCATTCATGTCCTAAAGACACTGTCCCATCTGTAGAACACTGTCCTCCATCTGTAGAACACTGTCCTCCATCTGTAGAACACTGTCCTCCATCTGTAGAGACTGTCCTCCATCTGTAGAACACTGTCCTCCATCTGTAGAACACTGTCCTCCATCTGTAGAACACTGTCCTCCATCTGTAGAACACTGTCCTCCATCTGTAGAACACTGTCCTCCATCTGTAGAACACTGTCCTCCATCTGTAGAACACTGTCCTCCATCTGTAGAACACTGTCCTCCATCTGTAGAACACTGTCCTCCATCTGTAGAACACTGTCCTCCATCTGTAGAACACTGTCCTCCATCTGTAGAACACTGTTCCATCTGTAGAACACTGTCCTCCATCTGTAGAACACTGTCCTCCATCTGTAGAACACTGTTCCATCTGTAGAACACTGTCCTCCATCTGTAGAACACTGTCCTCCATCTGTAGAACACTGTTCCATCTGTAGAACACTGTCCTCCATCTGTAGAACACTGTCCTCCATCTGTAGAACACTGTTCCATCTGTAGAACACTGTCCTCCATCTGTAGAACACTGTCCTCCATCTGTAGAACACTGTCCTCCATCTGTAGAACACTGTCCTCCATCTGTAGAACACTGTCCTCCATCTGTAGAACACTGTCCTCCATCTGTAGAACACTGTCCTCCATCTGTAGAACACTGTTCCATCTGTAGAACACTGTCCTCCATCTGTAGAACACCGTTCCATCTGTAGAACACTGTCCTCCATCTGTAGAACACTGTCCCATCTGTAGGGCGGTCATACGGGGCAGTGTGAGGGCCTTCATCTCCTAAAAACACTGTCCTCCATCTGTAGAACACTGTCCTCCATCTGTAGAACACTGTCCTCCATCTGTAGAACACTGTCCTCCATCTGTAGAACACTGTCCCATCTGTAGGGCGGTCATACGGGGCAGTGTGAGGGCCTTCATCTCCTAAAAACACTGTCCTCCAGGCCAGCTGACGTTCTGCACTGGAGACGTTTTTTTGCAGTGGAGAAAATGACGGTCGCAACGACACTCTACGTCAATAACATGCACCGGCCCGGTGCCATTCCACAATTCACTCTACGTCAATAACATGCACCGGCCCGGTGCCATTCCACAATTCACTCTGTCAATAACATGCACCGGCCCGGTGCCATTCCACAATTCACTCTACGTCAATAACATGCACCGGCCCGGTGCCATTCCACAATTCACTCTACAATAACATGCACCGGCCCGGTGCCATTCCACAATTCACTCTACATCAATAACATGCACCGGCCCGGTGCCATTCCACAATTCACTCTACATCAATAACATGCACCGGCCCGGTGCCATTCCACAATTCACTCTACGTCAATAACATGCACCGGCCCGGTGCCATTCCACAATTCACTCTACGTCAATAACATGCACCGGCCCGGTGCCATTCCACAATTCCGAACTGCCATTGTTGCGCCCTCCCATTGTTCCGAATTTACGAGACGCAAAACCCTAGCCCCCTCCAACCGTAACCCTAATCCTAAACCCCTAGACCCCTCCAACCGTAACCCTAATCCTAAACCCCTAGACCAGCAGTGTCAACTAGGGCTGGGACGATATGGGTACCTCACGATACGATACATATCACGATAATAGGGCCTCGATAACGATAATATCACGATATTCAATATATTGCGATATTGGTGATATATTGCCTGAAATTCATCAGTGATATATCACGATACCTGTAATTGCAAAAAATAAATATATAAATAAAAGGCAAAAACAGAAATTACTAGAGTACATCCTCAACTTTTGTATATTTTATTCTGATACCTAACTTTTTATTCTACTTCTTATAGGCAGCTAAAGCTTATATGTCTACTTTTCAAACCGATCATAATTCATACTGTAACTCATATTTTATGTCATTTAGAACCAATGGAATCTAATCAGCTCATGTGTTAAAAGCCAATTCCCCAGTGCAGTAGCAGGTGCTCATGGTAATTTTAACCTTTTAAGTCAGCACACTATAGGGAGGATTATTAAAAAAGATATATAAAAACGTAGTAAAAATCACTGGATATACCTGAAGAATAAAAGGAAATCCCTAATCAGACACGTTCCAGACCTGTCTTCTTCATTTTCAATATTTACAGAAGAAAAAAGTATATTGCCTGATAATTATTTTCAAGGGGAAAAAATACCCTATGCTGTGTGCTGCCGCTCCGTGCAGGCACCTACTCTATGGCAGGCACAGAAGCATGGAGAGAGACAAAGTTAGACTAAAGTTTAGTTTACAAGAAGACTTTCTGCTTTATGCTATGAGGATACTACAATTATTCTAAGAGAAGAGTCCCTACAACATCTAAAGCCATGGAGTATGTGTTGCCTTTTCGTTTGGATCGTGGGACTTTCACTTTTCACTTTTCTGACGGAATTACTTTTAACAGCTACACATAAATACAGTGGATATCACAACGTAAGGTAGGTGATTAATCAATATGCGAATGCCGCGGTGAGTGGAACATGCGTAACAAGAGCAGATTTGAGACTCCGACCGTTTCTCTTTCAATGTGAGGAGAAGCGCTGCGCTGTCGGATCATATTACAACTGTGTGTGTGTGGGGGGGGGGCAGACGGAGAGAGACAGAGAGAGAGTTTGTGTGTGTGGTGGTCCGTGCACGACATGCAACGTAGAGCTGCTTTTTCCTCTCTCTCCTGCTATATTGCTATGTATGCTGCGTGTGTTTGTGTGTGGTGATGGTGATTGTGAAGAGGGAGCGTTCAGTGCTCTGTTCAGTGCAATCCTCCCCAATTTATCCCCATTACGGACGCTCCGCGTCGCGTTTTTTCCTCACAGATTTATCGATATCTGCCGACGGCATATCGATTATTTATTGCGAGAGGAAGTATTGCAATATATCGATATATCGATATTTCAGCACACCCCTAACCACAACCTAACCTCACAGACCTGGTGGTCTGTGAGGTGGTTGAGCGTCGGGGATTTAGACTTAGGATTACGGTTGGAGGGGTCTAGGGTTTTGCTACAAACATTGCTACACCCTTCTCTAAACCTACCCCTAAACCTAACGGCAAGCACGTCGCAGCTGATAGTGGATTTCCAGCGCATGTTCGGAGCGCTCAGTTTTTGACCCCTCAATGTCGCAACTCTTCTAATATGAGCCCAATGCGCAGCGCATGTTATTGACGTAGAGTGTCGTTGCTTTCGTCAACTTGTCTGGTGCAAAACAACTTGTCCAGTGCAAAAAGGAAGCCGGCGTCCTGCAGCCTGAGACACTGTCACTGACACCAGGGACCACCATTTATTCAGCATTTGAGCCACGGAGGACCACCATTTGAGGACATTTTAGTAGTGTTGTAGTTCTCGAGGCATTGTCTCGTCTCGAGGTCGATCTCGAGAACGTTTTTCGTCATTTTCGTCTTGTCTCGTTCTCGCCAATCAATTGTCTTGATCTTGCCTCGACCTCGCGGCTCTCCACTTCATTGGTCTCGTGGTCTCGTCTTGGTCTCGAATAATTTTGTCTCGATCTTGTCCCGACCTCGGAGTCTATGTCTCGGGTCTCCTTTGCCAACGAGATCTCCCGAGACGAGACAATGCGAAGGAAAAGTTAATTGTGTGGAGCGAGGACGCATTCATAAAGACAGCTGCTGCGCAGAGCTCAGAGCCTTAGAGTATAGACAGAGTTACGACATCTCCGTTCACCCCCATGGAAAGGTCTAATGGCGGCTGCCCTCGTTGAAAACAATCTATTTGCAACTTCAAAGTGCTCTGTTTTCTGTCCCACTCAATGTCGCAACTCTTCTAGATGGCTCTGGAGAAGCCTACGTGTTGCTGCTGCTCACTGGCAGAACACAGCTACAGAGAGAATATAGGCATGGATGAGACAATGAGGCAGACGTCTGTTCCAGGGGTTTTCAACCTTTCTGATACCAGGGACCACTATTTAGGCTATTCACTATTTGAGCCACGGACCACCATTTGAGGTTATTTTAGCCCTACAGACCCCAAAACTAAATATTTCTTTTGCTTTTGTCCATCTTCTAGTTGTGTAGACTTGAGCCAAAATCTATTGATATTCATCTTCAGTCCATCAAAAAAAGAGTTTACGGGAGATATAAAAAAGGTGATGCTCGAAGAAAAGGCTATCGTTCATTTAACTGTGAATGAGCATTGAGCAAAAAGAAATCAAATGGTCCAAACGTCCACCCTATTCGCCTATTGTGTTATTATTAATATATTCTACTAATATTACTTAGTTACTTTTGTCATGCTGCTGCGTTCAACAGTATTGCGTTGGTGAAGGGAGATGAGCTAATGCCACTTTAGTTTGATCGGAGAAAAAAAGAGCGCAGTAGCCTTTTATTAGGCAGCGTTGCTCTTACCTCCGGTGATTCTTTGTTGAGATTTGAATCGAAGAACTCTCAGGCCATGCTCACCCGATTGCAATAATTCCAACTGTGGTCCAAGTATATCCAAGGATATTTTCATTTGCCATATAAGTAATGCGTTTATAATATGAGTTTATCACACAATAGAAGGGATAAATGTCCACACTCGAAGCCTGTGGATGCGCTGTCTGTCAGGGGATTTCATACACAGCTGTTCTGTTCTGAACTAATTAGGCTACGTGATGCCTATCATCAATTAAGCCACTGGAGCTATAAGCCCTCATATACTCAATATTAAATCAAAAAGATCTTATGCTTATGTATGTTTATCATACATTTTAATTTTGCATTAAAACATAGTTGACAGACAGAACTGTAACCAAATAACAATCCACTGACTGAAATAACAGCCTACTGCAACTATGTAATCTATGGTAGGCTAGGTTAATCGTGTGTGGCAAATAAATGGTAAATCCTCAACTAGTTTAATTTCGAGGGCCCCTGTGACCATGGCATTCCTCTATCTGTGAGACCCCAAAATATGAATTTAAATCAAAGCGTAGGCTACTAATTGCCTGGTCCATTTGATTCCATTTGTACACTAGGATTTGCAGACCTACATGGGCCTATATAAGAGTCCATTTCATCTCAAAGTGGGATCCAGGAGGATTTGGAACCACACTGCTAACATATAGTTGTTTCATTTTGTAAATGTATTATAATGGTTAAGCCTACTAATTATAGGCTACTGTAGCCTATACCTACAGTACTACTGATATTGTAATAATGATGTTAAATGTGCATTAACACTAAAGTTGTGTGGGAGAATGTTATGTGCAATTGAATTATCATAAGCAATTGTTTCAGTCATTAAAGTAGCACATTACAATAGAATAATAGTGGGTCATTATAAGGCAGAGTAGGTTCATTGTTCTTGTCTGTAAGGTGATGGTTCATTATGCCTACTCATTCATTTTTGTTTTGTCTAGTTTTACCATTGAGGTGTAATTAGTTGCTAATTCAGTTAAAAACATCGTGGCCTAGCCTACAAAGTTAGATTGTCTTCTGTACAAATAAGAAAAAAAAGATGTCTTGGTTTTGGTCTTGGTCTCGACCTCTCTAGGTCTTGGCCTCGGTCTTGACCGCTCTAGGTCTTGGTCTTGTCTTGGTCTCGACCCCTCTAGGTCTTGGTCTTGTCTTGGTCTCGACCCTCTAGGTGCTAGTCTCGTCTCGATCTCGTCTCGATCAAGTCTGTGGGTGTCTTGGTCTCGTCTTGATCTCGACCCTCTAGGTGCTAGTCTCGTCTCGATCTCGTCTCGATCAAGTCCGTGGGTGTCTTGGTCTTGTCTTGGTCTCGGTTTAGGTGGTCTCGACTACAACACTACATTTTAGCCCCATACACAGACTCCAAAACTAAAGATTTATTTTGTTTTTTGTCCACAATTCCAGGCTGAATTTGGGGGAACAAAAACAGGCAGGAATGAATATGATGAATATTTTAACTCTTAAGAGTTTTACACTCTCAAGAGGTAAAATATTCACCATCTAAATTAGTCATTTTGGAATGTATGTTTATTGTATGAAAACCACTGCTCTAAATCATATCTATTTTTCACATATTGTTTTTCAAGCTGACATGCCTTTGCTGTATTTCAATATATTATATATATATATTTTTATAACTAGTGAATAATAAGTTACAGTTTGTGCGTTTTGCTGTCAACACTGAGCATTTCTTTACAGTGTGTTTTACCTTGATTTGAGATGCAATTATTTTATATACAGTATATTTTCATAAAGGAAATTAAAACTTTGTTTTGCGATTGCTGAAGTTGTCATGGAGTGTATACTGTGTATATATACAATATTTCTATAATAAACACAAGTGAACCGTGTTTGCCTGGATATCTTTTATAACATTTATAACATCTTTTTTTATTTTTATGACTGTTGTAAATCTCTTTGATGATTTCCATTTTTTCCCCATTAGAAGTGTATATTTGTGCCTATTTAAAGGGGAATTCCACCCACTTTCAAGATTTTTCCCATCTGCAGGGTGGCCTGAGAGTGTACGAATGGAACCAAATGGACCCGCAAGGGTCCATTTGGTTTTGGCTGGTGGAGACCCTCTGTAACACCTCAAGGACCCCTGGGGGTCCTCGGACCACTATCTGAGCAACACTGAGAGCAGAGGGGGGGGGGGGTAATGTTAGTTTGCTTCACTTGGTGCAACAATTTGATGCCAAATGTCAAAACATTTTACTGAAGTATCAAATGGAGGTTCAGTTCCATACTGGAAATGAACAGACACACACACACACACACACACACACACACACACACACACACACACACACACACACACACACACACACACACACACACACACACACACACACACACACACACACACACACAGTAGGCATTTGATCTGAGTCTTAGACGTACAAACTGTCTCACTTAAGTTCGGAAACGGAACTTTGTGAATTAATTTCCCCACCTTACTAATACCAACTGGTATAGTGTCCTATATAGTTTAAATCAGTGATTAGCCATCTTTACAACAAGGTATGACTTATAGAGATCAGCCATTCATGGAATGAGTTACACTGACAAACCTCAGGAAACAAGTGGAAAAATGTGGAACCTGTATGTCTTATATGGGAGAGCGGTTCTCTGGGTACATGCATTACAAACATGCACGTGCGCACACACACACACACACACACACACACACACACACACACACACACACACACAAACACACACACACACACTACCACACACACACACACACAGTAGATGTTGTGAAACACAGTTACGGTTACATGACATCCGGGACACTCCTGAGCATAGAGGAATTAAACTCTCCAGAAAACGAGGAGAGATTGCAAGTATATCAGAGACCAGGGGCGATCTAGGCATAGGCATGGGGGGGGGGCAATGCCCCCCTAAATGCCAGTCTGCCCCGTGCACCAAACATTGATGGCATGCAAAACACCCGAGATATTTCAGTTGTTATATTTAAAAGTATTTGAAACACTACTGAATATGGTATGGGTGAGGCTTTGCGCCCCGGGCGATGAAGCCACACCCATACCATTTTCAGTAGTGTTTCAAATCTGCCCCCCTAATTGGGAAATGTTACATCCGCCCCTGTCAGGGACCATGCTTTCTTTGCTCTCTTCTACAGTGTCAGTACACTCTGGGGATCGCACCGCACCTTTTTACAAGCAAAGTTTTAGAAGCAAAACTTTTTAGTAGTAGTTTGTTATTTTAGTCTCAATCTCTAAATAATCTTAAGAATACATTTAGAATCTAAGCATCACTTTTTTTATACAATCTAAAGTGGTGTAAAGGTAGAAATGGCTGTGGCTTTCCACTGCGAGGACATTGAGATGGAAGATGAGATCTACGATGATGTTCGCGGCGAGAACGATGACTATGAGAACGCAGAGAACGTCCGTCCATCTGAGGAGCAGCAACCTGGTGAGATATGATGTTAAATATACAAGATATGATGTTAAAATATACAAGATATGATGTTAAAATATACAAGATATGATGTTAAAATATACAAGATATGATGTTAAAATATACAAGATATGATGTTAAAATATACAAGATATGATGTTAAAATATACATACTGCAGTTAACTGAGATATGATATTAAAATATACAAGATATGATATTAAAATATACAAGATATGATGTTAAAATATACAAGATATGATGTTAAAATATACAAGATATGATATTAAAATATACAAGATATGATATTAAAATATACAAGATATGATATTAAAATATACATAGTGCAGATATATTGCAGCCTAAAATGTGTCATTAAATACTATTAAACAATACACATACTGTATGTAATTTACACACTGTATTGCAACCTAAGATATGTGACTGAAACTAAATACATTTGTAATCTGATAAATCAGATATGTCATTGAAACCATCCATATAGAGTATTAAATGGAATAGAGTATTAAATATGACACAAAGTTTGAACAATGTGTTTGTTAAGCTGATATTACCAGGCTGTTTATTGTTATGGTTATTAATGTCTGCGTAACTCTAAACTGTGTGTTCATTTACAATAGTATACACTTAGAACAGTGCCTGCCTGCCTGCCTGCCTGCCTGCCTGCCTGCCTGCCTGCCTGCTGCCTGCCTGCCTGCCTGCCTGCCTGCTGCCTGCCTGCCTGCGAGAGAGAGAGAGAGAGATTGAGTGGAGAGAGAGAGCATGGAGAGAGGACGACAGAGAGAGGAGAGGGAGACTAGAGCAAGCCTGGAGCTGAGAGAGAGACCTCAGAGCAGAAGAGAGAGGAGAGAGGAGAGGAGAGGAGAGCGGGTACCCGAGAGTACGGATGAGAGGAGCCTCACAGATGAGAGAGAGGGGAGAGGGGGTAGAAGATGGGAGGAGGAGAGGGAGAGAGAGGGAAGGGAGCGAGAGTGCGGAGAGAGAGAAGGAGAGAGAGGAGAGAGAGAGACGAGAGGAGAGAGAGAGAGGAGAGAGAGAGAGGGATGAAGAGAGAGAGAAGAGGAGAGGCTGCGTTCATACATGCATGGCCTCACATGTCGTGGTGATATAGACATATGGGCCAGGTCTCGATTTCCCACAATGCTTTGCAGGATCTGGGAAGCGAGTTGGCTAGCGACTAAGAGGCAATGAGAATCCTCACATCTGAGTGTAGTTTTCTAGTGCACCAAATCCCCTGGAGCATTCATTCAAATAAAAATGAAATCTCATCTGCACAAGCCCTGCCTGGGGCATAAATAACTAGAAAAGTGCCCTTCTGGGCACAAGTCTCCACCAGGCCAGGACAGGTTGTGGCCTCCTGGTGGCGCTATAACAGGCCAATGTAAAAAGGATACCATTTATTTATTCTTAGGACTTCAGCATTTGGATGATTTGAGGCATTTTGTCCAAAAATGTGTTTTGCAAATGTCCACTGTTGGTGGCGCTATAACAAGCCATTGTTATAGCCATATTTTTCTCAGCCTTGTATTTTAGTGTGTTGAAGATTTTATGTAAATTGCCTGCTGTGCTCATCATCTTTACAAAATCGGCCTCCTGGTGGCGGTATAACATGCCGTTGTGGAAACTTTGGGGCAGAGGTTCATGGTTGGCATCCAGGGAGTGTGTGTGCAAACTGTGGCAATGGGGGTTAACGGTTTGGGTGATTAGCGAACCAAATCGAGATCGTGGGAGAAACGAGAGACGTTTAGGATAGTCTCCTGTTTGGCCCTGAATGGAAGCCATGCATACACTCTATGGCTCTGTGTCCACGACGTCCCTTCCCTCCTCTCCCTTCCCTCCTCTCCCTCTCCTCGCTCTCCTCTCCACAGTCCCGATTATTAATTCAAAATTGAATTGTGCATTAAACATTGTATAAAATACATGAACGCCATCATCATTTCCTCCCTATAGCTTTCTGAAGAGAGCCAGGGAGGAAAGTAGGCCTACAGATAGGATCTTTCACCAGCCAGGATTGAGTGAAAAACCAATCAGTGCATAATGTGACATTGTTCATATTACATCTTGTTATTTTTTATGAGATCATTGTGATTTTTAGTATGTAGGCTGTGTATGTGTTGCCTATTTTGTAGAGAACTGAAGACCTCTGCAATAGCCTA
>CM076968.1:58952822-59010322 GCA_039105355.1 Benthosema pterotum | reverse complement strand
TCCTCCTCCTCCTCCTCCTCCTCTTCCTCCTCCTCTTCCTCCTCTCCTCCTCCTCCTCTTCCTCTTCCTCTCTCCTCCTCCTCTTCTCCTCTTCCTCTCCTCTTCCTCTCCTCCTCTCCTCCTCCTCTCTCCTCCTCCTCCTCCTCCTCTCTCCTCCTCCTCCTTTCCTCCTCCTCCTCCTCTTCCCTCCTCCTCCTCCTCCTCCTCCTCTTCCTCCTCCTCCTTCCTCTTCTCCTCCTCTTCCACCTCCTTCACCTCCTCCTCCTCCTCCTCCTCCTCCTCCTCCTCCTCCTCCTCCTCTCCTCCCTCCTCCTCCTCCTCCTCCTCCTCTTCCTCCTCCTCCTCCTCTTCCTCCTCCTCTTCCACCTCCTTCACCTCCTCCTCCTCCTCCTCCTCCTCCTCCTCCTCCTCCTCCTCCTCCTCTGACATACAAGGAAGCAAAAACAACAACATGCAGAAGCTGCTCATTTTGGTCCGCGATACCATTATCAAGCGATAATTCCCAGCAGGCTGCTTATCAGCACCATTTTATCGATGATAGCATGTTGTCTGGGAGCCTACTCACTGATAAGATGACAACTGCGATCTTATCCACTGATAACAGTCAAATCTGCTTGCGGTTAGGTTTAGGGGTAGATTTAGAGAAGGGTGTAGCAATGTTTGTAGCAAAACCCTAGGCCCCTCCAACCGTAACCCTAAGCCTAAATCCCTGATGCTCACAGACCTGACGGTCTGTGAGGTTAGGTTGAGGGTCGGGCATTTAGGATTAGGGTTACGGTTGGAGGGGGCTAGGGGTTTAGGATTAGGGTTACGGTTGGAGGGGGCTAGGGGGTTTAGGATTAGGGTTACGGTTGGAGGGGGCTAGGGGGTTTAGGATTAGGGTTACGGTTGGAGGGGGCTAGGGGGTTTAGGATTAGGGTTACGGTTGGAGGGGGCTAGGGGGTTTAGGATTAGGGTTACGGTTGGAGGGGGCTAAGGGGTTTAGGATTAGGGCTACGGTTGGATGGGGTCTAGGGGTTTTGCGTCTCAGACTGCAGAGCATGGCCATTCTGAGACGAAAAGGTCCTGCTGATGACGTGATAACTGCGATCTTATCTACTGATAACGGTAGTGCAGGCATGTGCCTGGCAGAGGCAACAAAACATTGAATCATAGATCAAAAATTACCATTCTTTTACATCATCTGATTGTGTAGACATGGGCAAATTAAGATTATGAATATTCTAACTCTTGAGAGTGTAAACATGAAACCAAATGGACCCGCAAGGGTCCATTTGTTTTCATTTTTACATTCTCAAAGAGTTATATCTGGTTAACCAACTTTCCATATTTAACTGGAACACTGGTCCCCGGAACGCTGGTTGAAAACCTGGTACCCTTTCACGGGCGGTCAGAGTCAGCCAAAGGGCCGCATTTGGCCCCCGGGCCGTATAATTTCCAGGTACCGTATTTTCCGCACTATAAGGCGCACCGGATTATAAGGCGCAGCGAATAGAAGCTACTACAGTTAACATAGAATAGAAGCTACTGCAGTCGAACAATCCATATATAAGGCACACTGGATTATAAGGCACACTGTGGATTTTTGAGGAAATTAAAGGCTTTTAGGTGCGCTATGCCTTATAGAATATAGTGGTCCGCCATGCCTGGACCACTTTAGATCATCATAAAGTCTTTTCTCTCTCCGTGGTCTGTGGTCTGATGCAGCTGCTACACTACGCCATACGGCGCTGCATAACCAAGAAATACCTTAAGAAATGAATGAATCAATTAATTGATGATTGATACGTTTACTCGAGCAATTTCTTTTCAACAATTAATCGAAGATTGATTAATCATTAACACACACACACACACACACGCACACACGCACGCACACACACACACACACACACAGCTCACCACTACACTGTGCTTGGTGTCCACAGTTCCTCCAGTCCCATCAGAGAGGAAGTGCAGCTCCATACTACTTCCTGTTGTCGGAGTGGGTCTGCTAGGACTGCTCCTATTGGCTGGAATCACAGTTGGAGCTCACTGTAAGTAAGGTCTGCTCCTATTGGCTGGAATCACTGTTAGAGCTCACTGTAAGTAAGGTCTGCTCCTATTGGCTGGAATCACAGTTGGAGCTCACTGTAAGTAAGGTCCGCTCCTATTGGCTGGAATCACAGTTGGAGTTCACTGTAAGTAAGGTGCGCTCCTATTGGCTGGAATCACTGTTGGAGCTCACTGTAAGTAAGGTCCGCTCCTATTGGCTGGAATCACAGTTGAAGTTCACTTTAAGGGTCTTACAGACGGCCAGCACTAAATCGCTCCTTCTAGCTCCTTCTAGTTTTGTATTCAGAAAACGTTGTGCGATAACGCTGGGTGTGTGGCGCTGGGCGTTATTGCACGGTTTCCAGTGTTGTTTATGGCATGCGTGCTCGTTTCGTGCACACGTGCGCGATGTTTTTCAAAGCTCAATCCAGCGAGCTTTTTTTTTTTACCCGACATTAAACGGCCGGCGTTAATCGACGGACGATTCTTATGTCGGCACTGCAGAGAGAGAATCGAGAATCGCCTTGATAATGCAGGCATTTATTGTTGCCGTCTGGAAAGACCTATAAGCAGAGCCATCTAGTAGAAGAGTTGCGACATTGAGGGTACAGAAAACAGTGTGGTTTATGCAGACTCCTGACAGTGAGATATAGGAATTTCAGATCATTGATGATGGGCTGGTGCCTGAATCCACTGGATCTCTGCCTACTTCTGCTCCACTAGTCTACTAGTCCCCATTGGGTGTACCCATGCTCAATAGAAACCTATGGCTTCTATCCAGCTTGGATTCAGAATAAATCCTTTATATAATAATAAAGGAAATTCTCCTATAGTACAATCATACGCGGATCGAGAAATTTTGGGCCCCTGGGCCTCCACCAGTCAAAGAGCCCCCTTATAACGGAGATTATTCTTCCCTATAACGGCAGTTATTCTTCCCTATGACGGAGCAGGATTTACAACGTAGCAAGGGATGCTTGAAAATAATAAACACTAAAAATAACTAAGCCAAATAAATGCACAATGTTTAACATTTGAATGAACGTACAGTATCATAACAGTGTAGGACTTTTGGGGCAATTTTATTGACACAAAATTAGTAAACCCATTGTTAATAACAGTGATTCACTCTTACCCTTTTTGCAGGGGCCCTGAGCTTGAGCCTCTTAGCGATCACACGGACACTCAAGCTCAGGCCCTCCTAGCTCAGGGACCCCGGTGCCTGGGCTCCTGTTAGTTCAGGCACCTGCTAGCTCTGCCATTAGGCGATCGTGTAAAAAAAAAAATGGTGATCGGCTAAAACTATTATTGTAGACAAATCAATTTACACGTCATCAAGTGGCTCACCAAAAAAAAACAAAAAAAAAAACAATCAGAAGTGAAACATTAACAACTTGTACATCTAAAAGATGAGATGAAGATGACGATGATGATGACGATGATGATGATGATGATGATGATGATGTGTGATGTCTCTCTACAGTGTTGGTCAAGGTGAACGGCTCTGACACCAACATGGAGGAAGGTCATTAGAACACACACACTCACACTTTATACTGTAGATTTAATGCTAATTAAACATTTTTAATTGTAATCTATTGATGTAATGTTGATGCTGGTATGGTTTCAGCTCTCCATGCTCAACTGTCTGCTCTGGAGAAGAGACTCAACCTCACTGAGAGACACAATGCAGGTAGTACAACACTATGATGAACAACGTTTAATTACTAAACATCATGACTTCAAGTTTAGTATGTCAGTATTTTATGTCTGTCAAACTGTTTCTCCATTGGAGAGGGACATTGTTCAAGAGCAAATCTCCACCGTTATCTATGATATCTATTACTGACGGGCGATTTTTATGTCGGCACTGCAGAGAGAATCGAGAATTGTCGTGATAATGCAGGCGTTTATCATTGCCGTCTGGAAAGACCTATGAGCAGAGCAATCTAGTAGAAGAGTTGTGACATTGAGGGTACAGAAAACCGTGTGGTTTATGCAGACTCCTGACAGTGGGACTCGCGGTGAAAGTGTTAACCAACTAAGATCCAATAACGTACTTGACATGTATATAGTAGTTCCCTGCCAGAGGTTTTTGCATTTTTTATTTATCAAATTATTCACGTTCAAATAGCGTTTGTATTCTCATATTGGTCCTCCAAGATGCACTATATGATGCGCTACATGACCATCACCACTAGGTGTCAGTAGGTGGCTGATCGCTACATGACCATCACCACTAGGTGGCAGTAGGAGGCTGATCGCTACATGACCATCACCACTAGGTGGCAGTAGGTGGCTGATCGCTACATGACCATCACCACTAGGTGGCAGTAGGAGGCTGATCGCTACATGACCATCACCACTAGGTGGCAGTAGGAGGCTGATCGCTACATGACCATCACCACTAGGTGGCAGTAGGTGGCTGATCGCTACATGACCATCACCACTAGGTGGCAGTAGGAGGCTGATCGCTACATGACCATCACCACTAGGTGGCAGTAGGAGGCTGATCGCTACATGACCATCACCACTAGGTGGCAGTAGGTGGCTGATCGCTACATGACCATCACCACTAGGTGGCAGTAGGAGGCTGATCGCTACATGACCATCACCACTAGGTGGCAGTAGGAGGCTGATCGCTACATGACCATCACCACTAGGTGGCAGTAGGTGGCTGATCGCTACATGACCATCACCACTAGGTGGCAGTAGGAGGCTGATCGCTACATGACCATCACCACTAGGTGGCAGTAGGAGGCTGATCGCTACATGACCATCACCACTAGGTGGCAGTAGGTGGCTGATCGCTACATGACCATCACCACTAGGTGGCAGTAGGAGGCTGATCGCTACATGACCATCACCACTAGGTGGCAGTAGGAGGCTGATCGCTACATGACCATCACCACTAGGTGGCAGTAGGAGGCTGATCGCTACATGACCATCACCACTAGGTGGCAGTAGGAGGCTGATCGCTACATGACCATCACCACTAGGTGGCAGTAGGAGGCTGATCGCTACATGACCATCACCACTAGGTGGCAGTAGGAGGCTGATCGCTACATGACCATCACCACTAGGTGGCCGATCACCAGATCTCTTTGACTCTTTGACTCAAACAGGTTATACTTCCTGTACTTCTGGGTCATATTTTTCTGGCAAATTTTGGCTTTATCTTAACAAACGAAGGGGGTTGATGGGTAGGATGACGATGATTATCTTAAATAATTCAAATCAGGCGTTAATGTCGCGGAGATTTCTGGATTATGATCAGCGATGGACATACAGAGGCAGGCGATTTTGATCATTTCTGAGTGATTACAGCCTGCCGTTAGGCAATTGTGCAAAAAAATGGTGATCGGCTAAAACTATGTTTTATTGTAGACAAATCAATTTACACGTCATAGGGATCAATTTACACGTCACCCAAAGTGTAAATTTGGCTCACCAAAAAAAAAAAAAATACAATCAGAAGCGAAACATTAACAACTTGTACATCTAAATGATGAAGATGATGAAGATGATGAAGATGATGATGATGATGATGATGATGTGTGATGTCTCTCTACAGTGTTGGTCAAGGTGAACGGCTCTGACACCAACATGGAGGAAGGTCATTAGAACACACACACTCACACTTTATAGTTTATACTGTAGATTTAATGTTAAAAATGTTTATTAAACATTTTTAATTGTAACCTACTAGAGGTTCGGCCAGCGGAGCAGGCCTCACTCTAGACACAGTCCATATATAGGTATAGCTGAGTGAGCCTCACTCAGCTATGCCTGTATATGGACTTCTACAGCGTTACACCCAGCGCTACATGTGTTACGCGTTACACCTTTATCCCAGAACTCAAATGTATAATAGGATTGATGTAATGTTGATGCTGGTATGGTTTCAGCTCTCCTTGCTCAACTGTCTGCTCTGGAGAAGAGACTCAACCTCACTGAGAGACACAATGCAGGTAGTACAACACTATGATGAACAACGTTTAATTACTAAACATTATGACTTCATGTTTAGTATGTCAGTATTTTATGTCAAACTGTTTCTCTGTTGGATGGGGACATTGTTTATAAAATGCGTTCTATTCAACTGTGCTTCTGAATGCCTTCATGTCCAAGAGCTTCAGACCAGACTGTCTGCTAGTGAGAACCATGTCCAAGACCTTCAGACCAACATGACCCTCACTGTCCAAGACCTTCAGACCAACATGACCATCACTGTCCAAGACCTTCAGACCAGACTGTCTGCTAGTGAGAACCATGTCCAAGACCTTCAGACCAACATGACCCTCACTGTCCAAGAGCTTCAGACCAACATGACCATCACTGTCCAAGACCTTCAGACCAGACTGTCTGCTAGTGAGAACCATGTCCAAGACCTTCAAACCAGGCTGTCTGCTAGTGAGAACCATGTCCAAGACCTTCAGACCAGGCTGTCTGCTAGTGAGAACCATGTCCAAGACCTTCAGACCAACATGACAGGTAATTAGAACAAAGGGATATTTGTTTAACAAAGAGAACCTGTAGGCCTACAGGAGTATGTATGGTCCTTACAAACAGAACTTGCGTTATCCAGCGTCGGCCAAGGCTAATGGCGCTAGTAGTCGCTGTAACCGTAAGTCATTGTCTGAAACAAATGAAAGACTTAAATAAATGCAATAAGGGTCTTCACAGACAGGGAGTAATAAATGACACTTTCCAGCTCATTTTCAACAGTCCGGTGGTTTGTGCTCAGAAAATGCTCCAGGATAAAACAAGTGCCACCAGGTGTTATCTCACAGCGTACAGTGTTGTTTGTTGTGCTTGTTTCATGCACACACCCGCATTTGATTTTAGACTTCAGTTCTGTGAGCTTTTTTCCACGCTACATGATTGTCGTCTGTCAGCATTGAGTGGTATGGTGGAATCTACGTCAATGGGGAAGAGATGAATAGAGTCACCTCTTTAAATTCCTAGGGACAACCATCCATGAATCCTTTAAATTCCTAGGAACAACCATCCATGAATCCTTTAAATTCCTAGGGACCATCATCCATGAATCCTTTAAATTCCTAGGAACAACCATCCATGAATCCTTTAAATTCCTAGGGACCATCATCCATGAATCCTTTAAATTCCTAGGAACAACCATCCATGAATCCTTTAAAATCCTAGGGACCATCATCCATGAATCCCTATCATGGGAATTAAACACCAGCCTCATCATAAGCAAATCCCATTAGTTTCTGTATTTTCTACGGAAGCTCCAGAAGTTTAAAGTCAGCCAAGCAGCAATGAGTGACTTCTATAAGGCCACCATGAGAGTGTTCTCACCTTCTCCATGCTTGTCTGGTTTGGTCACACAACCTCTCAGGACAAGACCAAGCTGGAAAGAGTAGTGCAACGTTAATCTAAAATCACTGGATGTAAACGGCCCTACACTTTCCTCACTCTTTAACACTAGAATAATCAGGAAGGCAAATAAAATCTAGCTAATCTATCCGACAACTCTCACCTCTTCAATCTCCTCTCATCAGGCAGGAGGTACAACAGTATTAATTGCTCAACATCTCGTTTCAGAGAGAGCACTTACACTATCGCTATTAGACATCTGAACTTGTCTTGTTAGTTTACAGTTGGAATAATGCATGTATATAACAAAATGAAATGCATATAGCACTTTAAACAACCATATGTAATGTCTATGCTGCTGGTATTTGCACTGGACTGTCTTCTTGTCGCCTTGTATGTACAGTAGTGTTCGAAATAATAGCAGTCTGTTCAAAAAACTGAATAAAGCCCAAAATCCTTATAGTGGTTTTATTTCCATGCATTGGGAACACTGCACATCATATTTTAAATCAAAACATGAAGAAAAAAAGCAGAAATTATTTAATTACTTTACAGAAAATGAAGAAAAATGAACTTTGGGCTTTTCAAAAAAATAGCAGTGTCTGCACTTTACTTTACAAACTCAAATATTTACTGTATTAACTGAAAAATATCCAGGATTCAGCATTCCTGTGAATCACTAAACTAATATTTAGTTGTATAGCCACTGTTTTTGAGAACCGCTTCACATCTGTGTTGCATGGAGTCGACCAACTTCTGGCATCTGTGAACAGGTATTCCAGATTTGACAACGTTCCATAATTCCTCTGCATTTCTTGGTTTTGCCTCAGAAACAGCATTTTTAATGTCACCCCACAAGTTTTCTATCAGATTAAGGTCCGGGGATTGGGCTGGCCACTCCATGACTTTAATTTTGTTGGTCTGGAACCAAGAAGCTGCTCGCTTATTGGTGTGTTTGGGGTCGTTGTCTTGCTTAAACACCCATTTCAAGGGCATTTCCTCTTCAGCATAAGGCATCATGACCTCTTCAAGTATTTTGATGTATCCAAACTCATCCATGATCCCTGGTATGCGATAAATAGGCCGGCACCATAGTAAGAGTATCAGGATGCTTGCACCACAATGCTTTACTATGGGGATGTTTCGCTTACTATGGTGCCGGGCCTATATATCGCATACCAGGGATCATGGATCAGTTTGGATAGATCAAAATACTTGAAGAGGTCATGTTGCCTTATGCTGAAGAGGAAATGCCCTTGAAATGGGTGTTTGAACAAGACAACGACCCAAACACACCATGAAGCGAGCAGCTTCTTGGTTCCAGACCAACAAAATTAAAGTCATGGAGTGGCCAGCCCAATTCCCGGACCTTAATCTGATAGAAAACTTGTGGGGTGACATTAAAAATGCTGTTTCTGAGGCAAAACCAAGAAATGCAGAGGAATTATGGAACGTTGTCAAATCTGGAATACCTGTTCACAGATGCCAGAAGTTGGTCGACTCAATGCAACACAGATGTGAAGTGGTTCTCAAAAACAGTGGCTATACAACAAAATATTAGTTTAGTGATTCACAGGAATGCTGAATCCTAGATATTTTTCAGTTAATACAGTAAATATTTGAGTTTGTAAAGTAAAGTGCAGACACTGCTATTTTTTTGAAAAGCCCAAAGTTCATTTTTCTTCATTTTCTGTAAAGTAATTAAATAATTTCTGCTTTTTTCTTCATGTTTTGATTTAAAATATGATGTGCAGTGTTCCCAATGCACGGAAATAAACCACTATACGGATTTTGGGCTTTATTCAGTTTTTTGAACAGACTGCTATTATTTCGAACACTACTGTATGTTATCTGTATATTGTATGTTGAACATGAACCGAGACAAATCCCTATCAGCAACTTGTTGACATGCAAATAAAGTTCTTGAATCTTGAATATTAATCACCGTGATAATACAGGTGTTTATCTCTCCCCGTCTGTAAAGACATTAAAGGTGAGAATTGTAGTTATAGATTACATGGAGTCCATAGACTCTCAGTGTTAAAGATAACTATCATTTCACTACATGGAGTCCATAGACTCTCAGAGTTAAAGATAACTATCATTTCACTACATGGAGTCCATAGACTCTCAGAGTTAAAGATAACTATCATTTCACTACATGGAGTCCATAGACTCTCAGAGTTAAAGATAACTATCATTTCACTACATGGAGTCCATAGACTCTCAGAGTTAAAGATAACTATCATTTCACTACATGGAGTCCATAGACTCTCAGAGTTAAAGATAACTATCATTTCACTACATGGAGTCCATAGACTCTCAGAGTTAAAGATAACTATCATTTCACTACATGGAGTCCATAGACTCTCAGAGTTAAAGATAACTATCATTTCACTACATGGAGTCCATAGACTCTCAGAGTTAAAGATAACTATCATTTCACTACATGGAGTCCATAGACTCTCAGTGTAAAAGATAACTTTATCATTTCACTACATAGAGTCCATAGACTCTCAGTGTTAAAGATAACCTTATCATTTCACTACATAGAGTCTATAGACTCTTAGTGTTAAAGATAACTATCATTTCACTGCATAGAGTCCATAGACTATCAGTGTTAAAGATAACTATCATTTCACTACATGGAGTCCATAGACTCTCAGTGTAAAAGATAACTTTATCATTTCACTACATAGAGTCCATAGACTCTCAGTGTTAAAGATAACCTTATCATTTCACTACATAGAGTCTATAGACTCTTAGTGTTAAAGATAACTATCATTTCACTGCATAGAGTCCATAGACTATCAGTGTTAAAGATAACTATCATTTCACTGCATAGAGTCCATAGACTCTCAGTGTTAAAGATAACTATCATTTCACTACATAGAGTCCATAGACTCTCAGTGTTAAAGATAACTTTATCATTTCACTACATAGAGTCCATAGACTCTCAGTGTTAAAGATAACTTTATCATTTCACTACATAGAGTCCATAGACTCTCAGTGTTAAAGATAACTTTATCATTTCACTACATAGAGTCCATAGACTCTCAGTGTTAAAGATAACTTTATCATTTCACTACATAGAGTCCATAGACTCTCAGTGTTAAAGATAACTTTATCATTTCACTATTGTCACGCCCCCTTAGCCTTGCCTGCAGGGCCTGTAATATGCTTGCATGCTGCATGTTTCCCTCCTGCAGGTCTGGTGGGCGTGTCCCAGCTCTCACCTCCCATTAGGTGCATTAGGAGCACCTGGCCAGTGCTCCTGGAGGCCTATATAAGAGAGCAGGCTGCCAGTTGCTCTCTCTCCCTCATGATGACAGCACCCTTTTGTTCAGTTCCCATTATTGTTTAAGTTCGCACCACACAACACCCCCACACTATATTAACCACGCATCCACACTGACACTACTGACTATACTGACTTACACACATCATACACCATGTAATCATTAATTAATTG
Source organism: Benthosema pterotum (assembly GCA_039105355.1). Taxonomy (NCBI): domain Eukaryota; kingdom Metazoa; phylum Chordata; class Actinopteri; order Myctophiformes; family Myctophidae; genus Benthosema; species Benthosema pterotum. Next base: position 58,999,473 of record CM076968.1, on the reverse strand, counting down.
ATTAATTTAGTTGCTTTCGTTTAATAAATTATTGTTAACAAACTTCAAACCTGTGTCCTCCTCAATCTGTCTTGGCCCTAAAGATTGGGACCTGACAGATTGTGGGGGCTCGTCGGCCAGTTCAAAGCAAAAGAGAACTCGGGTTGGCTGTGACTCTCTGAACAGGTAAAAGGTTTTCCTGTATTGTTTAACCCTTTAAAGTTCCCACCATTAAAGAAGCAGTGGAAAAATTATTTCTTTGCATTTTTTACTTCCTTTAAGCAATAATAACAAGAATCAATTTTATTTTTAACATCATACCCACCAGTTATTAAAATATAAGCCTCTACCAAACGGTAGAAATGTCACTTGAGGGTAAACGTGTAAAATGAACTAAAGTAATCCAAGAAATACTTTTTGCAATGAATAAATACAAATTCTGCTAATTAATTGTTGTGATTATGATATATTGATTGTTTTTTCATTATAATACTAGAGCGTTGCCAGTTGGCACTGGCCTGGAACGATGCAAGTTGGAAATGCATGCACCACCCAGTTTTTTATTATGTTTGTGCCCTTTTATGCCCTTATATGGAGTTTATTTGTTTCGGTATGCCCAAATATGTAGTATATGCAAATTATGCATATGTCAGAACATCATTGTGACGTCAGAACGCGTGAGATCCTTATATGGAGATGTCCAAAGCCTGAACAGGGCCCCTGCCCAGAGCCCAAGTAGAGGTTTTTGTATTGTCATAATAGGCCAGCTCCATTTATGGAGAACGGTGCCCCAGCCCAGCCCAGGCTGGGGCATCGTCCAGAACCCTGGCAGAGGCTTTTGTGCTGGTTCTGGACAACTGGTGTACTGACGAACTTGACTGCAGACACTGCACGTCCTGTGGCGGGTGGAATGCCTATGTCAAATTGGTAGTCAGTGGGGAGAACAGTTTTCTAGTTATGTAGCTTACAGATGTATGTATATGTGTATATGCACACAGAGACAAGGTGCATTTATATTTGGATGCTGAAATAGTTGTATAAGCATGTTTTATTCATGCCTAAAACATGCTCTACCAAATGGTTGAATTGTCATTTAGAGGTAAAAGGCAGTGATGCCAGAATGATACCAAGATAATATTTTGACTATTTATGAATAAAAACAGAGCAAAACAAGATTGTGCCCCTACGGGGCACAGGTCTCCACCGTCCGGGCGATCAGCAATTGATGATATTATTGTAATATATATAAAACACTAATGTCTTTTCTCCGGCTCAGCTATGAGATCTATGACGTCATCATTACATCACACACGGGACGGAATGACGATATTGATGATATTATTCTTTAAAAAAAGATTGTGCCCCTACGGGGCACAGGTCTCCACCGTCCAGGCTCAGCAATTGATGATATTATTCTAATATATATAAAATACTAATGTCTTTTCTGAATTTGAAATTTCTATTTCATTTCAGTTGCAAACAAGAGTTGTGCCCCTACGGGGCACAGGTCTCCACCGTCTGGGCTCAGGTTTGAACGTGTACTAGTACTAGTGTGTTAACTATGACTAGTACTAGTGTGTCAACTATGACTCATATTTTCAACGTCTTTGGCCGTTAATTTTTTTCCATATTCTTGAGCAATACTTTGGATGACTTCTGGCCATTTCATGTCTGCAGCACTCAACGTTAAGAAGAAAGTTGGTATTCCTATTTGTCTTACTACTGCAAGTAAGTCATAAAGTACTTGTTCCCAATAAGCTGGTGATCCTCTTGACTTTTTCAGCAGTTTGTAAGCCTTGTCTTTGCGTACCATGTCATGCATCTTTTCTTTCGATTTCATCATTCCTGCATTAACTTTTTGGTTTTGGAATGTTTCTCCAAGACTCTTTCGTAAAGCTATTTGAATGTGGTCTTGGACGTCTTCTTCTTCTACTATGTACTGAGCTGCTAAGAGATAGTCTATGTCTTTAGCAAATCTTCCTTTGGAATGTAAAATACGTTGCTGAAAATATTTTCTGTGTGTAATTCTTTTCTCTCTATGTGTTCGTAGTCCTCCACGTCCATATGGATACTTGCATGGATTTGCCAATTCTTCATAATTCTCGTCATGGTAGAATGGGCGTGGTTTTTGATTTTCTGCTGGAGCAACCGAATATGTTAAATTCTCTTTTTGGAGTAAAGTGTCATATGGGATTCCTCGAGTCTTTGTAATTTCTTCAAATGCTTGTCTATCTTCTTCATCTTCATCCTCATTTTCTTCTTTGTCTTCATCAGTTTCTGATTCCTGTGCAATGTCTGACTTTATTTTCTCCTGATTTTCCATTTGATGTTTATATTCATCTCTTTGACTGTCTTCTTTCTTTTCTTGGTATTCTAAGCTTGTCATGCCTCTCCATAACTCTTCATTCCGTTGTATCCATTGATCTTCCCAATCTCTGCACACATCAATCTTGGCATATAGAGGATTGTTTTCCTTTAGCCAAATTAATGCATCTAAGACTTTCTTTGGCCGCACATATTCATGTATATAGTGTCCCGTATATGATAACTTTCTTTTCAATTTTAGCGGAATAACTTCAAGAGACTCTGGAACTCTTGGTAATAATGTGGTGACGGTGTGTACATCTGTCGGTACATTGACCGCATTGCCATGAATTGCCTTTTGTCCTCCTCTTGGTAATGCAAACAATTTCATGAAGGGTATTCGTTGACTAATTAGTCTTTCTTCTAAAGGTCGTAAATCCTGTAGTTCTTTCGGAATATCGTCCAAAGATAATCCATTGGCCCAAGATTGTCGCGGCAAATTTCCAACCTTAACAGATTGGTGACATGTGTGGCATATCCAATTATCTTCCGTAGATGGTTTCTTCTGAAGAAGATTACTAGTTTCTGTTGAAGCTTTGTATTTTTCACATGTATATTTCACAACTGTTTCTCTGTAAAGCAATCTTTCGCAACAAAAGCATACATAATTGGGCCCACTTTCTCTAATTTTTTTTAAGAATGCAATTCCCGACTCCTTAACGGTTTCCACCTGCATTTCCGTTTTCTTAATCTTGTTCTGTCGATGGCGTTTTATCGCTTCTCTGCCTCGTCTGCGTCTTACAGTCTTTTGTTCTTCATTCTCCATTACCTTTTTTTTCTTCTTTCTTATTCTGTCAGTCTTACGATAACTTTCTATATCTGCTACATCAGCTCCTCTTTCCTTTCGTCGTAGCGCCCTCCACTTTCGTTCACGTTCACGTCGTAAATTCTTCTTTGCTTTGATCTCTGCCATCTGCTTTTCTTTCATTTCTTCCTTATTTGTCAATATAGTCATTTTCTTTGTCTTAATCTTCTTCTGTCTATTTCGTTTTTTTCCCTGTCTTTCCCGTCTGCGTCTGAGATTCTTTTCTTGTTCATTCTCCATTACCTTTTTTTTTCAGTTTTCTTTGCCTCTCGGTATTACGATAACTATCTATATGTGCTACATCAGTTCTTTTTTCCTTTCGTCTTAGCGCCTTTCTCTTTCGTTCACGCTCACGTCGTATCTTTATTCCATCATTTCGTGAATCAAAAACTGTGATGGAGTTTTGGGTCTCCAAGCTATTTGATACCAAGTTTCTAGGCAAATTCATGTATTCAATCACCTTTGTCTAATAGTCTGGAGATTCATCCGTGTAAATATCCTGATCATCTACTGTTGAATCTTCCTGATTTCCATTTTTTCTCTTCCTTTGTCTCGTCAATAGAATTTCTTCCATTCTTTGCCTATTCTTATTCCTTTTAGCATCTCCTTTCTCCTTTACTTCCAGCGCCCTTTTCTTTCGTTTATGCTCACGGCATAAATTCTTCTCTATCTGTATTTCTTTTATTCGGTCTCTATTCTTCTCTTGACGAACCTCATCAATACAGCCAAGAGTCATTAATCCATCCTTCTTTTCTTTTTCTCCAATTTCATCTATGAGTGTTCTGCAATCCTGTCTTTCAGGCAACCAAATGATCTCCTTGCAATTTTCATTTGATACTTCAGTCAAGTACTGAACCTTTTTTCCATCGCTTCGTGAAGCCAAAATCTTGATGGAGTGTTGGCATCCCAAGTTATTTGATATCAAGCTTCTAGGCGAATCCATGCACTCCAATATCTTCGTCAAAGGTTTTTGAGATTTATTCACCGAGATCTTCTGCCCACCTATTCTTGAATCTTCCTGAATGGAGCGTTGATATTCCAAACTATTTGACACCAATTTTTTGAAGTGAATTCATGGTTCTGTTCTCAACCTTATATGAGCAACTTTTTTTAGTCATCCTTATGTTATTACCTCACCTGTGCACAGTCTATGGAAGATATGACATCATTTTGACGTATTTGGATGCATCAGGGTAGTGTTCCAGAAGCAGGGGGGAAGGGATGTAATGACGGTCTGCAGTCACGAGCGGAATGATGAGGTGCGTTCCATACTCACCACCTTACAGTGGAGATTGACGTATTTGAATGCATCAGGCTAGTGTTCCGGAAACACAGGACATCTATAGTCCCCACTGTCTAGCTCAGCTTTGAGATCTATGACGTGATCATTACATCACAAACGGGACGGAATGAGTGTGTACGCCGGGACGTAATTACGGAGTGCGTTCCATATTCCCCACCTTACGATGGAAACATCATTTTGACGTATTTGAATGCATCAGGCTAGTGTGCCGGAAGCACAGGACATGAAATAGAGTTGTGTATAGGTCCCCACTGTCTGGCTCGGCTATGAGATCTATGATGTCATCATTACATCACAAGCGGGACGGAATGACAATGTACGCTGGGACGGAATTACGTATTTGAATGCATCAGGCTAGTGTTCTGGAAGCACAGGACATGAAATAGACTTGTGTATAGGTCCCCACTGTCTGGCTCGGGTATGAGATCTATGATGTCATCATTACATCACAAGCGGGACGGAAGGACAATGTACGTACGTACGGAATTACGGAGTGCGTTCCATAGTCCCCACCTTCGGTGGAGACAATAAAAACATTTGGGCATCCACTGTTGCTAATGGCTATAGAGCTTTCTTTCTGTTTACACAGATGGAAACTAAATCATTGTATATATACATTATTGTGCAAGAAACTAAAACTTGCACTACTTGTACCATAAAGTGACAAACAACCCGTTTGGTAGAGCATGTTTTCTGAAAATTATTTAACCATTATAATTATTATTTTAATTGAATCAAGTTACATATTTACATTCAGTAACATCTCTGGAGTGGCAATATGCAGAATAAATCATCTCACCTTTGAATCTGTGGCAAAACAGAGCCTAGATGTCAGGAGTGATTTCTCTCTGTCTAAATTCCTCATTACCACCTGACTTGTAAAGCATGCTGTGTGAAGCCACAGTGACATCTAGTGGATATTTTTTGCATACTCGCCTCTACCGAATGGTAGAAATGGCTCAATCAGTTGGAATTTAGTTTGAGCATGGTTTCAATGAGAAATAGTGACTTAAAATGTGATCTACCAATTGGTCGAAAAAACCTATAAAGGGTTAAGCCTATATTGGCAGTTTGGTCACAGTATTGTTGAGGAGGCACATGGTCATGTTGTTTGGATAACAATTTGTTTTGAGTAACTAAACTAATTGAGTACCATTGTTTGGGGTGACTACAGTAGTTAACTAATTGAGTAGCAATTTGTTTAAGTTACATTTTGCTTTGAGAACTATAATATTTGGTTCAGCATAACTATTTGTTTTGGTTATTTTGGGAGCCAATTCATTTGATAAATAGTTTGTTTGATAATTTCACAACTTAAGTAATTGGTTTATCATTTGGTTAAATACAATTATTTAAATTTTGTGTTGTGCTGTCAATTAGTTGCCATCTGTTGGTGGTAATTAGGGCAGGTGTAGCAGTCTGGGGACTGGTGTTCCCCACCCCCCGTAGGTCAGCGGCGTTTCTCCATATGGGATTCGTTTGTTAGATTTTTATTTGTGTTTCTTTGGGTTTTGATAGACACTGTCCCACACAAGCTGGGATAGGGTGGGACCCCTGGGATGCCCGGTGTTGGCAGGGGGACTCGGGTGGCCCACTGAAGACTAGGGCAAGTTGTCTGATAGTTTGGTTTTTGGTTAGGCAGTTTAGTTAGGGGGAGCACCACTCCACACCTGTTGCACTTGGCCTAGATTGGCAGAGAGGGAACCTTTGTCCCATTTTGGAATTTGGCTTAATAAAAAAAAAAAAAACAAACAAGCAAAGAGAAACAATTAATCATTGTTACTTTATTATTGTCAGTATTATTATCTAAAAAAAAAAAAAAAAAAATAGAAAAGACATTGTAGATTCAGAAAGAAATATACTTTGTTAATTAAAGAAAAACATTGTAAATTAACAGAACTGAATTAATTGAAAAAAAACATTGTAAATTAACAAAACTGAATTAATTGGGTAAAAAACATTGTAGAGTAAAACAAAATACAGTGTTAATTGGTTGTAAAAAAAGAAAAAAATAGATGATAATAACAGAAAAGTAATAAAAGTAATAATTGTGTGGGTCATATTTCTAGTGTTTTGCCTTTCAAAATGGCTACTGCTGAGCATTTCATTGAGAGCCCATGTGAGGCAACATTTAATAGTCTTGTTAAGGAGCAGCTGCTTAGGTTAGCAGATTATTATAAAATTGATATCCCTGACAGAAGGGTAAAGGATTCAAAAATAAAGTCAAATTTGATGGCCAGCTTGGTAGACCAGGGGATCTTAGAAGAGCCCTTAACGGTGGCTGAGCCATCCCCTAGTCAGATTCTCACCTTTGAGCAACAAAAAGAGTTGTTGATGTTGCAGGCAGAGCAGCGACAGACAGAGCTGCAGGTGCAGAAGTTGCGTGCAGAGCAGTCCAGAATGGAGGTTGAAAAAAGTAAACTTGAATTAATAAGAGAAGGTAAATTGACAGCTGAAGCAGCAGGAGGGCTTAGTGGTAGGCCAGCGGCCTTGGGTTCTCAATCTCATGACTTTGACATTTTCAGCAATTTGCGCCTTGTGCCCAAATTTAATGAAAGGGATCCGGAGACTTTCTTTTCCATGTTTGAGCGAGTTGCCGAGGTTCGTCAGTGGCCAGAGTCTGCCCGCACCTTAATGCTCCAGTGTGTGTTAACAGGTAGGGCGCAGGAGGCCTATTCCTGTCTCAGCCCTGCGGACAGTCAGAATTATTCTACGGTTAAGTCAGCTGTGTTGAAGGCGTTCGAACTTGTTCCAGAAGCCTATCGTAAACGCTTTCGCACATGGAGAAAACGTGAAAACACGACTCATCTAGAGTTTGCAAGAGACTTGTCATGCCATTTTGCTCGCTGGTGTGCCGCCTTAAGCGTAACCGATTTTGAGGGGTTGTCTAACCTCATAGTCCTTGAGCAGTTCAAGAATACGTTGCCTGAACATATTGCCAACTACATCAGTGACCGGAGAGTTGAAACTGCTGCTGAAGCGGCTGCTTTAGCAGATGAGTATGTGCTTACGCACAAACGTTCTAATGGAGATCGGCGCTCGTTTAACCAGCCTCGTGCTGGTACTGACGGTGATGAGAGCGCTCGTGGCAAAGTGAGCTCTCCTGGTAGTTCAGGCACGGCGGTGACTCCGGGGGTGAAGTCTGAGCATGGCGCACGTGAGGAGAAAATATGCAACTTCTGTCACAAGAAGGGGCACTGGAAAAATGACTGTTACGCTCTAAAAGCGAAGACTTCCAAGTCTGCCTCTCCCCCTCCAAAAGGTGCGGCTATGGCTGTGCCTGCACCTAGCAGGGGGGAGGTACAGGTTAAGGGAGTCAATGGATCATGTCAAAGTCTTGGGGTTGATGTTTCCTATAGGCCGTTTGTCAGCCAAGGTTTCGTGTCACTGGTAGGAAGTAATGTCAAGGTGCCAGTAAAAATCTTGCGTGACACAGCAGCTTTTGACACATTTATAGAAGCATCAGTGTTGCCGTTTAATGCAGAAAGTGCTACAGAGTCCTCTATCCCTGTGTTGGGGATGGTCTAACTGTGTTAAATGTGCCTGTTCACAACATCATGCTATATTCCGATTTCTTCCAGGGGCAGACAGGGGTGGCAGTGCGTCCTGCATTGCCTGTAGCAGGTGTAAATGTCATCCTGGGTAATGGTTTGGCTGGGTCACGGGTATGGGCTGATGTACCACCACCATTAATAGTGGATTCTGTGCCATTGGTAAGAAGTCAACCTGATGAAAATGAAACTGAGTTTCCTGAAGTTTTCACAGCTTGTGCAGTGACACGTGCTATGGCGCGTTCACAGTCTGATGAAAAAGCAGATAGCTTAGGAAAAAACAAAAATGCAGTGTCAGGATCAATGTTTTCCTTAGCTGATTTTCCTTTGTCAGTCTCACAGGATGACTTGAGGGCAGAGCAGCAGGCTGACCTCTCGCTCAAGTGTCTGCTGGATCAGGTGGTTACTGATGCAGAGATAGAGAGCAGTGCCCGTGGCTACTTCCTGCGAGACGGGTTGCTGGTGAGGAAGTGGGTCCCACATGGTGAGGGTTTCGTGGGCGATCCAATTCTCCAGATTGTTCTACCGACTACATTGCGTGAGTCTGTTTTGAAATTGGCACATGATGGTTCAGGGCATCTTGGCGTCCGCAAAACTTATGATCGGGTTTTGAGGCATTTTTACTGGCCACGTTTAAAGAGAGATGTAGCTGCATATATTAAAACTTGTCATACGTGCCAGCTAACAAGTAAACCAAACCAGGTTCTCAAACCTACTCCTCTATTGCCAATTCCAGCCATCAGCAAACCATTTGAACATTTGATCATTGATTGTGTGGGCCCACTCCCTCGCTCGAAATCTGGTGCAGTATACCTTCCTACTGTAATGTGTCAAACTACTCGTTACCCTGCAGCATACCCGCTACGCACCATTACTGCTAGGTCAGTTGTGAGGGCATTGTCGCAGTTTATCTCTATTTTCGGCATTCCTAAAGTCATCCAGAGTGACAGAGGCAGTCATTTCACTTCCCATCTTTTCTCACAGGTGCTGAAGCAGCTTAATGTCAAACACAACAAGGCCTCAGCTTATCATTGCCAAAGCCAGGGGGCGCTGGAGAGGTTTCACTCTACATTAAAAGTATTGTTACGTGCCTACTGTACACAGATGGAGGGGGATTGGGAGGATGGGTTGCCGTGGTTAATGCTTGCAGCCAGAGAGGTTATCCATGAGAGCACTGGGTTTAGCCCAAATGACTTGGTTTTTGGCCATACGGTACGGGGTCCTTTAGCCATTTTGACTGATCAGTGGAAAGGTGAAGAAGCTCCACATAACCTGCTTGACTATGTTAATGGTTTAGGCACCGCCTGTATGCAGCTGGAGAGCTCGCCAAGGAGAAGCTGGAGTGTGCACAAAGCAAGATGAAAAAACTGTATGATAGACGTACAGAGCAGAGGGTTTTCAGCCCTGGTGACCGTGTTCTGGCCTTACTGCCAATTATAGGTTCACCATTCCAAGCCAAATTTTCAGGTCCTTATACTGTAGTCAAGAAATCTTAGAAGGAAACGCACTCAATTATGTCATGTCAACTTGCTGAAGCCGTATCATGAACGTGTGTCTGGGCCATCTGATGCACAGGTTAAGTCAGATGGCGTTCATGCTGCGTGTTTAGCAAGCAGAGCATCAGTGACCACTTCTCCTCATTCAGTTGAGGATGGGGAAGAAGATGGGTTACCTGCTGTTGATCCAGCATTGCTACAAGGTCGGTTAAAAAACTCTGAGACACTCAGTAATCTAGATACTTTGTTGCATCATTTGCCTGAGAAAGAAAGAGAAGATTTGATTGGGGTTATCCAGGATTTCCCTTGCCTGTTCAATGATACCCCTGGTCAAACACATTTGATTGAGCATGACATCGAGATTGATGGTGCTCCACCTATTCGGCAGAGATTTTATAGAGTAAATGTTGAAAAACGAAAGTATCTAGATGCTGAGATCAAATACATGCTGGACAACGGTATAGCTGAGCCTTCAGCATCTAGCTGGGCATCCCCTTGTCTCCTTGTTCCGAAATCTGACAACACTTTCAGGTTTTGCACAGATTTTAGAAAAGTAAATGCTGTCACTAAACCAGATTCTTTCCCACTTCCCCGAATGGAAGATTGTGTTGATGAAATTGGACATGCTAAATTTGTAAGTAAATTTGATCTTCTAAAGGGTTACTGGCAAGTGCCGATGTCCAAGCGAGCACAGGAAATTTCTGCCTTTATAACTCCAAAAGGTCTGTTCTCATACAAAGTAATGCCATTTGGGTTGCGCAACGCACCCGCTACGTTCCAGCGACTCATGACACGTGTACTAGGCGACCTTGAGGGCTGTACTGTGTACTTAGATGACGCTGTTGTATATTCTGATTCGTGGTCCCAACATGTGGAACGCATTCGGGCTCTGTTCGGGCGCCTGGCCAACGCTGGGCTCACTGTAAACTTGGCGAAATGTGAGTTTGCCAGGGCTACAGTGACCTACCTTGGTCGGGTGGTCGGGCAGGTCAAGTTCGCCCCGTTGAGGCAAAAGTGAGTGCAGTTGCACGTTATCCAATTCCGAACACCAAAAAAGAGTTGCTACGTTTTCTTGGTTTAGTAGGATACTACAGATGTTTCTGTCTGCTCCTGCCTCCTGCTACTCTCCTCTTAGATGCTCCTGGAATCCATGGTTAATCCTGGTTGCTGAGTGGGGGAAGTAGGTACGCTGGTGTGGGCAGGACTGGTTGAAACAAAACTAATTTGGAGGCAAAACCGATTTAGATTCTCTTTGGAAATTGATTGTCTTTTATAAAGAAAAATGCAAAAGTGTTTGTGATTCTACTTTAACTATCCAATTATCTATTTTCTATTTTGCTGAATTGCTTGCTAACTTATCTAATATTTACTTTGATTTGGATGTCAATTTGAAATGAATTTAATTAGTTAAATTAAGATTAATAAATCCACTCGGTCCCTTATGGTACCTCATTTTGAAGGGGGAGGGTGTCACGCCCCCTTAGTCTTGCCTGCAGGGCCTGTAATATGCTTGCATGCTGCATGTTTTCCTCCTGCAGGTCTGGTGGGCGTGTCCCAGCTCTCACCACCCATTAGGTGCATTAGGAGCACCTGGCCAGTGCTCCTGGAGGCCTATATAAGAGAGCAGGCTGCCAGTCGCTCTCTCTCCCTCATGATGACAGCACCCTTTTGTTCAGTTCCCATTATTGTTTAAGTTCACACCACACAACACCCCTACACTCTATTAACCACACATCCACACTGACACTACTGATCATACTGACTTACACACATCATACACCATGTAATCATTAATTAATTGATTAATTTAGTTGCTTTCGTTTAATAAATTATTGTTAACAAACTTCAAACCTGTGTCCTCCTCAATCTGTCTTGGCCCTAAAGATTGGGACCTGACACTACATAGAGTCCATAGACTCTCAGTGTTAAAGATAACTTTATCATTTCACTACATAGAGTCCATAGACTCTCAGTGTTAAAGATAACTTTATCATTTCACTACATAGAGTCCATAGACTCTCAGTGTTAAAGATAACTTTATCATTTCTCAGCCTCACATCAACGTTCTGGAGAGCCAGTGAAAGGAATCCTCGGCCGCGACGGCCGGTCGCAGTCGCAACCGTTAGCAGTTATGAAACCATTGCGACAGCCGTCGTGGTCGAGGATTGCTTTGGATTGATTTCTGGGGTTCTGGGAACCATGTTAGCATAGCATGTTAGCATGCTAGCTCCCAAACACAAAAATACACAGACTTGGTGAAGGACAGGGACAACGTGAAAATGTGTACAAATTGTGTTTCTATAGTCTAATAAATGTTTTTATAATAATAACGTGATAATGTTGTTGTGTTGACAGAACAACCACAGGTGGCGTTCTCTGCTTATCGTTTACATCATAGTTCTGGATATATTGGACCATTCAGTTCTACAACCACTCTGGTGTATCAGAGAGTCTTCACTAACATCGGCAACGCCTACAGTACATCTACAGGTAGGTGGAGATTAACTTAACACCAGGGGTGTAGCTACGGGTGGGCTGAGGTGGGCCGCGGACCACCTAAATAGAGCTGGCCCACACATTGAAAACATGACTAAGAACATGATTTTCTTGCACGCGCAAATTTGCCGCGCACACGCACAGCACGCAGCATGCCCACCCTGAATTGCTCATGCCCACCCTGAATTGAGTTTCTGGCTACGCCACTGCTTAACACTATTAACTGTTTGATAGCCAGACACGTTAAGACCAGACTTTGTTTACATAAACAGGTCCAGGTAACATGTGCCATAGACGTAAACACGAGGTTTAAACTTACCTTGATTCATCCGCCTGAGCCGCGAATCTTTATTTCCGTGTCTTGTTGATGAAGACCAATCCCTTACGGGATTAGCAAACAGTATCATAACACTTCCACACATTCACTACTGTACATTAGATGTTATTCTGTTAAGACAGATCAAGATTAAACAACAGAAATGAATACAAATAAAATGTACATCAGGTATTGCTTTTCTTTGATCTCTGGCAGAAGAAAAGAAAATGGAACTCGTTCTCAACATCGTTTAAATCACAGTATATACAAGTACATTATTCCTCTATGGTACCTCTAGATCTAGCGTTAAAATGAAACCAAATGGACCCTCACAGGTTCATTTGGTTTCATTTTAACGCTCTCAAGAGATGAATTATATTTAAACATCTGAATTACTTGATTCTCAAGAATCTGCACAATTAGAAAATGTAGAATAATTGTTATTTTGACCAATGTTTTGCCAGTTTATCTCTTCTAAATAGTGAACAAAAAATTCAAAGTCTTTCAAGCTTTTGGGTCTGAGAGATTAAAGTCAACATCAACTGGTGGTCCATGGCTAAAATGTTAAATAAATGGTGGTGGTCCATGGCTAAAATGTTAAATAAATGGTGGTCCGAGGCTAAATGCTAATAAATGGTGGTCTGTGGCTAAATGCTAATAAATGGTGGTCTGTGGCTAAATGCTAATAAATGGTGGTCTGTGGCTAAATGCTAATAAATGGTGGTCTGTGGCTAAATGCTAATAAATGGTGGTCCGTGGCTAAAATGCTAATAAATGGTGGTCCGTGGCTAAAATGCTAAATAAATGGTGGTCCGTGGCTAAAATGCTAATAAATGGTGGTCCGTGGCTAAAATGCTAATAAATGGTGGTCCGTGGCTAAAATGCTAATAAATGGTGGTCCGTGGTATGAAAAAGGTTGAAAACCCCTGATATAAATGGGGGAGCTACAAGCTGCCAAAACGACACTCATACAGTTAACTTCACTATACACTAATTTACGCTAATTCATTCACATAATGTTGGTAATGGGATTTATAACCTTTCACCTGTGTGTGTGTGTGTGTGTGTGTGTGTGTGTGTGTGTGTGTGTGTGTGTGTGTGTGTGTGTGTGTGTGTGTGTGTGTGTGTGTGTGTGTGTGTGTGTGTGTGTGTGTGTGTACAGGATATTTTCGTGCTCCTTTCAGAGGGGTTTATTACTTCCGGTTCACTGCAGCTACCTATGGATCATCACAGAAGATGCAGATCTTCATGTATAAAAATAATCAGAAACTCATTAATAACTATGGACAAAATAATCATGATTACTTTGAATACATGTCTAATGCAGTGATAGTGCAGATGGAGCAGGGAGACACAGTGGACATGAGGATATGGGGTCATAGTACCTACAGGCTCTATGATAGCTCATCCAACCACAACACATTCAGTGGTTTCCTGCTCTATGCTCTGTAACTGATAGAAACTACACTACATTTACTGATAGAAACTACACTACATTTACTGATAGAAACTACACTACATTTACTGATAGAAACTACACTACATTTACTGATAGAAACTACACTACATTTACTGCTCTGTAACTGATAGAAACTACACTACATTTACTGCTAGAAACTACACTACATTTACTGCTCTGTAACTGATAGAAACTACACTACATTTACTGCTCTGTAACTGATAGAAACTACACTACATTTACTGCTCTGTAACTGATAGAAACTACACTACATTTACTGCTCTGTAACTGATAGAAACTACACTACATTTACTGTTCTGTAACTGATAGAAACTACACTACATTTACTGCTCTGTAACTGATAGAAACTACACTACATTTACTGCTCTGTAACTGATAGAAACTACACTACATTTACTGTTCTGTAACTGATAGAAACTACACTACATTTACTGCTCTGTAACTGATAGAAACTACACTACATTTACTGCTCTGTAACTGATAGAAACTACACTACATTTACTGCTCATGTTCTTTAATTTACAGATACTGTTACTTTGACTACTAATACTTCATACTAAAGTGCGGTCGGCGGAGATTAAAGCATGTCAATATGAGTCAATATAGCAAATAATAATAAGAAGAATAAAAATAACTCGCTTCTAATTACTATTCATACATAGCAGATCCACAAGCTCACAATGATGTGTTGTGAGTTTGTAGGTCTGATATATGTCAACGAAAATCATAATTAAATTATATGTGAACGAAAATCATAATTGAATTAAATTAATATCTGGCAGCAAGTTTTAACTCATTTAGCGCCATCTAGTGGTTGAAAAGAAACTCACAGATCGCCAGCCGTTCACAGCGTTAGAGCGTCTTAATTTGAAAAGCTGTTCTAGCAGGAAGTAAAAACAACACTGTGTAACATGTTTTACCAGGAAACTGAGAGTCAAGTTAAAAAGAAACCTCAGGTAACATGTCCTGAAAATGTGATTTAAATTCACCCAAACATCAGAATCATGTTTATTACTCTGCATAATAACTAGCTGAGCATTAAAGGCCTGTAGGCATTAAAGGGGAATTCCACCCATTTTCAACATTCTAACATGTCATTAATATACCTTAGAGGTGCTGGTTGGACATGATGAAAACGTCTCCCCCATTCTGTGTTTCCTAGAAATGGAGGTCTGAAGAAAACCACTAACATGGTGAAACATCTTGATGACATCATCAAGATGTATTTTCACCATGTTAATGGATTTCTTTAGACGCTTCTTTTTTCTGAGAGTGTACAAATGGAACACTCAGAAAAAATGTTAAAAATGGAGGAATTCCCCTTTAAATAGACCAGTGGTCCCCAAGGTGGGGTCCAGGGACCCCCAGTGGTCCTTGAGGGAGTTCCAGAGGGTTCTATGGCTAAACAATGGTTATGAACCAAACAGACCCTCAGTGTGTGAATGTACCTACATTTGTTACATTTACATCTGAGGGATAAATTAAAATGGATTTGTATGAATTGGGGGTCCCAGAGATAAAAATGACATTACATGGAGGTCCGTAACATAATGCATGTCAAACTGGAAAATAAAATGGATGAAAATGTGATGTCTGTAGGATAATATCGAATCGATTTGGGGGTCCTTGACATGCAAAAGTTCAAAAACGACTGAAATAGACTTCATAAAAATAAATAAATTGTGCCGACAAGGTGACTTGTCAGAGATGATTAATCCTCCTTAAAAAGGATTTTACAAGATGACATCATGAGTTTAAATTAATGGATTAATTGTTCTGAACTAAACACAATTGTTTTGATAAAAAATTTACAAGTGATTTTAATCATTTAGTTTATGATTGGTGAAGAATAGCTGATTACAGACCAGCTATACTTTTATAACGATGAGTATCTTGTTAAAGTTGAAATGTTTTGTAAGGCCCCATTCACACATTCAGAACACATGTTCTGTCTCTTGCCTGTGTTTAATGGCTGCCACAATGCAATTAGCCCTTCACTAAGCCCCTCCCCAATCCGTCCTTGTCCAATAGACACGCCAGCAGTGAGGGACATGGTAACAGTTGTTAAACTATTTGGATTGTCATTGGACAGTGGTTTTGGAAGTGGATTGTCATTGGACAGTGGTTTTGGAAGTGGATTGTCATTGGACAGTGGTTTTGGAAGTGGATTGTCATTGGACAGTGGCTTTGGAAGTGGATTGTCATTGGACAGTGGCTTTGGAAGTGGATTGTCATTGGACAGTGGTTTTGGAAGTGGATTGTCATTGGACAGTGGTTTTGGAAGTGGATTGTCATTGGACAGTGGCTTTGGAAGTGGATTGTCATTGGACAGTGGCTTTGGAAGTGGATTGTCATTGGACAGTGGTTTTGGAAGTGGATTGTCATTGGACAGTGGCTTTGGAAGTGGATTGTCATTGGACAGTGGCTTTGGAAGTGGATTGTCATTGGACAGTGGCTTTGGAAGTGGATTGTCATTGGCAGTGTTGGGCAGTAACTAATTTTAGATTACATATTACTGTAATATTATTACTTTTGCTCCAAAAAGTAAAGTAACGAGATTACTCTGCTAAAATGGGTAATAAGTAACGCATTACTTTGCAAGTAACGCCAAGTTACTTTTTTAAAATGAGCTTGTTGTTGCATGCAAAAATAGAACAGATTTACAAGCTATCGACAGGTGCCGTAACAACAGAGATGTGCACTAGATTGTAGATCCAGTCCACACGCTGCATCCTGCGCAGTTATGTACACTACAAATCGCTTGCTGCTTTATTTTGTATTTTATTTTTAAATACAAGACCTCAACTGTCTTTGAAAACAATTGTGAAAAAGTTTAAAAAGTCAAAGAGACAGATTTTGCTGGCTTTGTTTTCAGGTGCAGTTTGTGGGATTGGAGACTATTATTATTCCAATATATTGGATTCGGTTCTAAAAAGAGCTCGCTAAACAGATTATGTTGTACATCTCTATTTTTTCAAAGGCGGTGTTGAGAACTTGGGAAAGTAATAATGTAATATGTAATATATTACTCTTCGATTCCAGTAATAAGTAAAGTAATGATATTACTTTGTCTAAGGGGTAACGAGTAAAGTAAAGAAGTTACTTTCCTAAGTAATATAGACCAACACTGGTCATTGGACAGTGGCTTTGGAAGTGGATTGTCATTGGACAGTGGCTTTGGAAGTGGATTGTCATTGGACAGTGGCTTTGGAAGTGGATTGTCATTGGACAGTGGCTTTGGAAGTGGATTGTCATTGGACAGTGGCTTTGGAAGTGGATTGTCATTGGACAGTGGCTTTGGAAGTGGATTGTCATTGGACAGTGGTTTTGGAAGTGGATTGTCATTGGACAGTGGTTTTGGAAGTGGATTGTCATTGGACAGTGGCTTTGGAAGTGGATTGTCATTGGACAGTGGCTTTGGAAGTGGATTGTCTTTGGCAGTGTTGGGCAGTAACTAATTTTAGATTACATATTACTGTAATATTATTACTTTTGCTCCAAAAAGTAAAGTAACGAGATTACTCTGCTAAAATGGGTAATAAGTAACGCATTACTTTGCAAGTAACGCCAAGTTACTTTTTTAAAATGAGCTTGTTGTTGCATGCAAAAATAGAACAGATTTACAAGCTATCGACAGGTGCCGTAACAACAGAGATGTGCAGTAGATTGTAGATCCAGTCCACACGCTGCATCCTGCGCAGTTATGTACACTACAAATCGCTTGCTGCTTTATTTTGTATTTTATTTTTAAATACAAGACCTCAACTGTCTTTGAAAACAATTGTGAAAAAGTTTAAAAAGTCAAAGAGACAGATTTTGCTGGCTTTGTTTTCAGGTGCAGTTTGTGGGATTGGAGACTATTATTATTCCAATATATTGGATTCGGTTCTAAAAAGAGCTCGCTAAACAGATTATGTTGTACATCTCTATTTTTTTCAAAGGCGGTGTTGAGAACTTGGGAAAGTAATAATGTAATATGTAATATATTACTCTTCGATTCCAGTAATAAGTAAAGTAATGATATTACTTTGTCTAAGGGGTAACGAGTAAAGTAAAGAAGTTACTTTCCTAAGTAATATTGACCAACACTGGTCATTGGACAGTGGCTTTGGAAGTGGATTGTCATTGGACAGTGGCTTTGGAAGTGGATTGTCATTGGACAGTGGCTTTGGAAGTGGATTGTCATTGGACAGTGGCTTTGGAAGTGGATTGTCATTGGACAGTGGCTTTGGAAGTGGATTGTCATTGGACAGTGGCTTTGGAAGTGGATTGTCATTGGACAGTGGTTTTGGAAGTGGATTGTCATTGGACAGTGGTTTTGGAAGTGGATTGTCATTGGACAGTGGTTTTGGAAGTGAGCTTTAGTGAAGAACTGGTTCCAATGGCAGTCACATGGTTTGACCAAGTAAAAGCATTGAGGTGGCCATCAAACACAGACAGAACACAGAACATGTGTTCTGGTGGTGTGATGGAGACGCCACAGTCCAGTCACCAAGATGTGTCTCTGTCTGTGGGTGGAGCTTCATTCTACTGTGGGAGGAGCTTCATTCTACTGTGGGAGGAGCTTCATTCTACTGTGGGAGGAGCTTCATTCTACTGTGGGTGGAGCTTCATTCTACTGTGGGTGGAGCTTCATTCCACTGTGGGTGGAGCTTCATTCCACTGTGGGAGGAGCTTCACTTCCATCCACCAGCTGTCTAAAAACCCAGAAGAGACTCTTTTGTCATCTTGGTGACTCCACTGTCTGGATGCAGAGTAAGAGAAGGAGGCTAGGAGGAGGAGGTAGGAAGTAAGGAGATAAGAAAGACAAAAAAACATAAAACTCTGATTGGTGGGGAAAAGGGAACTTTTATATGATCCTATATCCTATTTTTATGTTATTGTGTATAAGGTTATTGTCCACTGTGTTGTGTTATTGTGTATAAGGTTATTGTCCACTGTGTTGTGTTATTGTGTATAAGGTTATTGTCCACTGTGTTGTGTTATTGTGCATAAGGTTATTGTACACTGTGTTGTGTTATTGTATAAGGTTATTGTACACTGTGTTGTGTTATTGTGCATAAGGTTATTGTACACTGTGTTGTGTTATTGTGTATAAGGTTATTGTACACTGTGTTGTGTTATTGTGTATAAGGTTATTGTCCACTGTGTTGTGTTATTGTGTATAAGGTTATTGTCCACTGTGTTGTGTTATTGTACACTGTGTTGTGTTATTGTGTATAAGGTTATTGTCCACTGTGTTGTGTTATTGTACACTGTGTTGTGTTATTGTGTATAAGGTTATTGTCCACTGTGTTGTGTTATTGTGTATAAGGTTATTGTACACTGTGTTGTGTTATTGTATATAAGGTTATTGTCCACTGTGTTGTGTTATTGTGTATAAGGTTATTGTCCACTGTGTTGTGTTATTGTGTATAAGGTTATTGTACACTGTGTTGTGTTATTGTGTATAAGGTTATTGTACACTGTGTTGTGTTATTGTGTATAAGGTTATTGTACACTGTGTTGTGTTATTGTGTATAAGGTTATTGTACACTGTGTTGTGTTATTGTATATAAGGTTATTGTACACTGTGTTGTGTTATTGTGTATAAGGTTATTGTACGCTGTGTTGTGTTATTGTGTATAAGGTTATTGTCCACTGTGTTGTGTTATTGTGTATAAGGTTATTGTCCACTGTGTTGTGTTATTGTACACTGTGTTGTGTTATTGTATATAAGGTTATTGTACACTGTGTTGTGTTATTGTGTATAAGGTTATTGTACACTGTGTTGTGTTATTGTGTATAAGGTTATTGTCCACTGTGTTGTGTTATTGTGTATAAGGTTATTGTCCACTGTGTTGTGTTATTGTGTATAAGGTTATTGTCCACTGTGTTGTGTTATTGTGTATAAGGTTATTGTCCACTGTGTTGTGTTATTGTGTATAAGGTTATTGTCCACTGTGTTGTGTTATTGTGTATAAGGTTATTGTCCACTGTGTTGTGTTATTGTATAAGGTTATTGTCCACTGTGTTGTGTTATTGTGTATAAGGTTATTGTCCACTGTGTTGTGTTATTGTATATAAGGTTATTGTCCACTGTGTTGTGTTATTGTATATAAGGTTATTGTACACTGTGTTGTGTTATTGTGTATAAGGTTATTGTACACTGTGTTGTGTTATTGTATATAAGGTTATTGTCCACTGTGTTGTGTTATTGTATAAAAGGTTATTGTCCACTGTGTTGTGTTATTGTATATAAGGTTATTGTACACTGTGTTGTGTTATTGTGTATAAGGTTATTGTACACTGTGTTGTGTTATTGTGTATAAGGTTATTGTACACTGTGTTGTGTTATTGTATATAAGGTTATTGTACACTGTGTTGTGTTATTGTATAAGGGTTGATGGACAGAGAAGGTTGACCTCAGGCCTCTAGAAGTCTATAGAGCTGAGCCGTCTATAATGGCTCTAATTGTAGCCTGGATGAAGCCAGACTAAATCAGCTCTATAATGGCTCTAATTGTAGCCTGGATGAAGCTAGACTAAATCAGCTCTATAATGGCTCTAATTGTAGCCTGGATGAAGCCAGACTAAATCAGCTCTATAATGGCTCTAATTGTAGCCTGGATGAAAACAAACTAAATCAGCTGTATAATGGCTCTAATTGTAGCCTGGATGAAGCCAGACTAAATCAGCTCTATAATGGCTCTAATTGTAGCCTGGATGAAGCTAGACTAAATCAGCTCTATAATGGCTCTAATTGTAGCCTGGATGAACCCAGACTAAGGCCTCGGCCACACGAGGAAAATATCCGTTCTTTTCCTCCCCCGTTGAAAAAAAAAATCCTGTCCACACGACAAAGATATCCGTGTCCACACGTAAACCCAAAACGGACATTTGGGGCTCCAACACGTATGCCAAGCCAGTAGGTGGCGATAAGAAATAGGCACAACACAGAAATGGCTGGTGTTAGCTGGTTTCCATGGTTACCCAAATACACATTTCACGTAACCTGGTAGTAGTAAGGGACTATGTTATTGAATTGGAGTTATTGAATTGAAGTGAATTGAATATTGGAAGAAATGTGAACTGTAATTAATGCACAGGAGGGGTATACCCTTCCTGTGAATTAAAAAAACAACAAAGGTCCGCAGCCGCTCCACAATTCCTACCATGATGCGCTATGGGGACTGATAAAAGTCTGGGATTCCGGGAGGTGGGAATGTCGTAACTCTTCTACTGGATGTTATATTAAAGTAGTCTACTAGACTACTTTACTATAACATCCAGTAGAAGAGTTACGACATAGAGGGGTCAGAAACTGAGCGCTCACGCTGTTCAATGCAGCCTGAATAGAGACACCTCGGAAGTTGTTTCGTTACGTCATGAGCTGATAAGTATGAGACGTCATCGTTTTCGTTTCACGTGTCTACACGGCTCCGCTGCTCCGGATATTTTCGAATATCTTCACTTATTTCTCCGTTTGCAGAAAACTCTGTTTGAGTGACGTAAAACGCCGTTTGCGTGTAGTAGAAAGGCCTAAACGCAGGAATATTCCTGCGCTTGGCAAAAGATCCGGAGTCGTGTGGCCGGGGCCTTAATCAGCTCTATAATGGCTCTAATTGTAGCCTGGATAAAGACAAACTAAATCAGTTGTTGGCAAAAATAGCCTGTCAGCATATTGGTGTGGAATAGCTCAATTGTAAAACCATTTCATACTAAAAATAAAAGAAATAAAAAAGGGGTGGCCAATCAGGAAACACAGTAAACATACGTATTTGAATGCTGTGTTGTGATTGGCCACTCCAATTCTCTGCAGTAGGAAATGGGTGTACAATTAAGCTCTTCCAGAGCAATTTGTTGACAGGCAGTTTTTTTGCCAACAGGTGATTCTGTCTGGATTTATCCAGCCTAGTCCAAGGGCGGATCTAGGCATGCCTGACTGCCCCACCAAACATGATGTCATGCAAAACAATCCAAGATATTTCAAATTAAAGTGCTTCTATTTAAAATGATGTGAAACACTACTACTGCTACTAAATAACTACAGCTGTGTCACCACTAACAGCATTTCATCATGAAATCATGAAATGAAAACAGAAAACTCTCTGAGTCAGACCTTTAGCTTTATGCATGCTGCGTGTCTGTTGCAACTTCAACAACAACTGATGTTATTATTGATGCTTTACTTGACTAATAAAAGTCCTGGAACTGAAAATGGTATAGGTGTGGCTGTGGCTGTATCGCCCGTCGCGCGAAGCACCAAACACGGCTACATCGCCAAACACGGCTTTGCGCCGCGGGAGATGAAGCCGCACCCATACCATTTTTTCCTGCCCCCCCTTCCCTAATTTGGACATGTTACATCCGCCCCTGGGCTAGTGTAATTGAGGTGTACTGTAGTTAAATTCTGGTAGTCTGGCTAGGAGGAGGTTTCTGGTGAAATGGTGAATATGGCAAGATGTTCATTAACTGAAATTGTTCTACTAGTTATCTGTTTGTTTTCATAAGTTTGATTAATGGGAGTTCAAATTTATCAGGTTTGGTACTGAGGAAAACCTTCTCTTCCAACACACATGTTTAATTGTCCTTATATAGACATTTTGATTCATGTGATTATTATTTTTTAGTTTTTTATGTAATGAACCAATGAATTATGCAAAAATAATGTTAAGGACAATGTTAATCTATACCTTCTTTCTTTGATTACTTTCTGTAAAACTCAAATCTTAAATAAATCAACAACTAAATCAATAAAATGTGTGTTGTGTCTCACAGTTCTTTCTCTGTGCAGATCAATGTTAGTGAGTTTAATGTTGTTTAATACAAGCAGATCAATGTTGGTGAGTTTAATGTTGTTTAATACAAGCAGATCAATGTTGGTGTAGTTTAATGTTTTTAATACAAGCAGATCAATGTTGGTGAGTTTAATGTTTTTAATACAAGCAGATCAATGTTGGTGAGTTTAATGTTGTTTAATACAAGCAGATCAATGTTGGTGTAGTTTAATGTTGTTTAATACAAGCAGATCAATGTTGGTGTAGTTTAATGTTGTAACAGTACAACAGTACAATGATGCTGAATTAAATGTTGCTTTTGGGCCCCTGGGCCGCTGCCAGCCAAAGGGCCCCCCTACACTGGAGCATTTTTCTCCCCATCATGATAGGACGTGTCCTGAGCTAATATATATAGAGAGAGATCAGATAAGATAATAAATAGATCAGCAACATTATGAAAATTGCAAAAAAAAAAAAAAAAAAAAAAAAATATATATATATATATATAAATATATATATATATATATATATATATATATATATATATATATATATATATATATATATATATATATATATATATATATATATATATATATGCGCTAATCATCCAGGTGAAAATCACCCATGTTCATTCTGACTGCTTGCTCTGCACGTACCATAAAAGACCACTAGAGGGAGCCATGGTACAGTGTAATACAGTACAACAGTTACACTTTGATATCAAAGTTCACTAAATCATTTTAAATGACAATTTCACCCCAGAAAGCTTTCTGACTTTAATTCAAAGTTGATTTAGAGACAAGAAACAAAAACAGTCAACTCCACAACACATTAAACACAGACACTCATCCATAGTATTAACATTATATTCATACATCTATCTACTGGTACCTCTGGCTTTAATTATTTAGCCCAGGGGTTTTCAACCTTTTTGACACCAGGGACCACCATTTATTCAGGATTTGAGCCATGGACCACCATTTGAGGATATTTTAGCCCCACAGAGTCACAGACCCCAAATCTAAAGATTTATTTTGCTTTTGTCCACCATTCCAGGCTGGATTTTGGGAAACAAAACAAGCCAAACATACATTCCAAAATGGCTAATTCAGATGATGATTACTTTAACTCTTGAGAGTGTAAAAATGAAACCAAATGGACCCGTAAGGGTCCATTTGGTTTCATTTTTACGTTCTCAAGAGTTACATCTGGTTAACCACCTTAGCTGGGGACCACCTGGAACCCTCTCAGGGACCACTGGTGGTCCCCGGGCCACCTGTTGAAAACCCCTGATTCAGCCTGTTTGTATTTGTTGTTTATAAACGTGGTCATATTTTCATCTTGCTGCTGCTGTAAAGAAGTGTTGTAATGTGTTGATTTCACTGTGTGTCACTATGAGGTAGGGAACAAGGGATGGGGCCATTCACTGACCTCACCATACAGTACAGTATCCATGTTTAGGGTTCTGAATGATGCAGATTGTGATTCTTACCCTACGTTTTAACAGCGGGAATGGCGGGCGATGATAAAAGCGACGTCGCCCTGGCCTCTGTAAAACAAAAATGTATATAACCCCAAAAATGTATATAACCCCCCCCCCCCCCCCCCCCCCCCCCCCTAAATCCTAAGTCCTAAAAGAAAAATCATGCAGGTACAGTAAAATGTTGGAAATGGGTCGAATGAAATTCCCCTTAATTATAAAGATATGGACCATGACAAGCTCAATCAAATAGAACATTTTAAATCAACTTTAAACAATATAAAATCACATGAAGTTCAATACAACAACTGATGTTATTATTGATGCTTTACTTGACTAATAAAAGTCCTGTAACTGAAAATGTATACATGGTGCGATGGTATGGGGGTGGCGATGAAGCCGCCCCCATGCCATTTTCACATGCCCCCAATTGGGAAATGTTATATCCGCCCCTGTACACACACTGTTACAGAACTGACAGCTTGGGGAATTACAGTATACAATTTAAGTACAGCAAGTCTGTAACAGCTATGAAGGCGGCCGTACCATTTTTATTTAAATTCACCCCAAACCTGCACACTAAATAGATATACCTACTGTATGTATTTCGTACTGTATCTATAACACAAAATCTGTCTTCCATGTTATATATTTTCTTTAGTTCTGTGACCCACAAGATTTATATCTTGTACATACTTATTTACATTTGCTATATTACACGTGAAGTATATGCATCGATAATAACATCAGTTTTCAAATATTTTAAATTAGGAATATATTTGAAATTTATTTGGCTTGTTTGCATGCCATCATGTGTGTTGTGGCAGTCAGGGCATTTAGAGGGGCATCCCCCTCCCCCCTGCCCAAGCCTAAATCCGGCCCTGAGTGGGAGTAAGTGGGGAGTGGAGGAAAGAAGAGAGGAGAGGAGAGGAGAGGAGAGGAGAGGAGAGGAGAGGAGAGGAGAGGAGAGGAGAGGAGAGGAGAGGAGAGGAGAGGAGAGGAGAGGAGAGGAGAGGAGAGAGTGTGCACACAGACAGAGAGAGAGGAGAGGAGAGGAGAGGAGAGAGAGGAGAGGAGAGGAGAGGAGAGGAGAGGAGAGGAGAGGAGAGGAGAGGAGAGGAGAGGAGAGGAGAGGAGAGGAGAGGAGACAGTGTGCAGACAGAGAGAGAGGAGAGACACGCAGTCTGTCCACGGAACGCAGAGGAGAGGTAGCCCTCCCCTGCGCACGGAGAGGAGACGCACCATGGAATAAACCGAGCGCTCCTACAGTCACACGCTCAGCTCTCTCTAGACGCGTCGCTTTTGTAAGTAAAAAAGAGGAATAAACAACGCAGTTTAATACAAGAGATAGAGATAGAGAGAGAGAGAGAGAGAGAGAGAGAGAGAGAGAGAGAGAGAGAGAGAGAGAGAGAGAGAGAGAGAGAGAGAGGCGTGCGCGCACAGGACTCGAAGCGCTGCTGCGTGCGTACGTGCCGCGCGTGGCGCATGCGTGGGTGCGTGTACTTTGCGCGCCCGTCCGTTATCGCTGCTGTTCTGTCACTGCTTCACAGTTCACACGCACGCGCCGTGCGGAGAGGACGGAGGATGGAGAAGGAGAGGAAAGGGACAACTCTCTCAGCAGCGCAACTTTCACTGTGAGTAGTTTAATATCAGTTCATCATCTCATCTTTACAGAGGAGTCAACACAGCACTGAGGAAAACGGAGACATGAAGACACTGTTGGTGTTCATTTAGCACAATAATAGACTCTTGTTTTTTGTTTTCTTTTGTTTTTGTTTTCAGCGAGGGAGAGAGATAAAGAGAGAGAAACAGAAGGACAGTTTCATTCAATGGAATTAAGAGAGGGATAAAAAAAAAAAAACACGGCATTGAAGAAAAACGACAGATCGAGGAGACTGTTGGTGTTTATTTTTTAGTCTGACAACAGATTCTACTCGTTGGGATATTTTATTATCTAAACATAAAGAAAAAGACAGAGGGGAGAAAGATGAACGCAGGAGAAGAGAACCTCCTGAAGTCCATCTCCTCCGACACCCTGCTGGACCTGACGCAGCGCTACGGACAGTCCGCCTTCGGCTTCGGCCCGGGGACCCCCGGCCTGGGGACCCCCGGCCTGGGCCTGGGCCTGGGCGGCGGACCACCAGGACCTCCCCGCTTCCCCCTCACCCCGGCGGCTGACTTCCTCCACAACAGCGGGATGATGAAGCAGCAGGGCGGCAGTAACGACGAGGCAGAGGACGGAGGAACGAGCAGCGATGAGGAGCAGCTGGACGGGAAGCGACCGGCAGGAGGAGACGAGCTGCACGACTCCAAGAACCTCCTGTTGGGACACGTCCATCACCACCACCACCACCACTCCTCATCCCTGGGCGGCAGCAGCACTGGTAGGAGTGGGACCATTCACGTACCTCGCGACAATACAATCTTGATATTTAGGGTTCGATAATCGATTCATATTGCGATCCTGAATTAGGCCTATGCTGCGATTAGATTTTTTTTTAATATATGGATATATCGCATTTTTTCCACCAATTTTTTTTTATAATACTAGAACATTTTAAAAGGGGGATTCCACGCATTTTCAAGTGGACCAAATGGAACCAAATGGACCCTCCATTTGGTTGCATTTGTACACCCTCAGAAAAAAAAGATCCTAAACGAAATATTAATAATAATAACTATCAAACACAACACAAACACAACATTGATATCAACTTGTGTTTCACCAGACGTTCAAACGACTAGAACATTTTAAAGCAATTTTAAACAATATAGATAACAAAAAAGCTCAATCCTACACATCAATGCAACCTGGTAACGCCAAACGTTAGTCTTTCTGACATCAACAAAGTAATGAATAGGACCTATAAGTATATAAAAAAGAAATTCTACCTGGCGATTCCATATTGAAATTATGGCATTAAAGTGGAATTCCACCGATTTTCTTTTTTTTTTTTTTTTTTTTTTTTTTTTTTTTTTTTTTTTTTTTTTCTGAGAGCGTACAAATGCAACCAAATTAACCCTAACTGGTTAATTTGGTTCCATTTGTACGCTCTCAGAAAAAAGAAGCGTCTAAAGAATATACTAATGACTATTAGAACAGAGGTTTTCAACCAGTGGTCCGGGGACCATCTGTGGTCCTTGAGAGGGTTCCAGGTGGTCCCCAGCTAAGTTGTTTAACCAGATGTAACTTATAAATGAATGTAACGTAAAAATGAAACCAAATGGACCCTGGCGGGTCCATTTGGTTTCATTTTTACTCTCTCAAGAGTTAAAATATTCATCATGTGAATCTACACAACTAGAAGATTAATGGTCATGGACAGAAGCAAAGGAAATCTTTAGGTTTAGGGGGGGGGGTCTGTGGGGCTGAAATGTCCTTAATTGGCGGTCCGTGGCTCAAATGCTGAATAAACGGTGGGCCCTGGGATAAAAAAGGTTGATAACCCCTGTATTATAATGTTGAAAATGGGTGGAATTCCCCTACATTGACCCATGGATGTTTTTGCCCCCACCAGGCAGCAGCAGTAAGAAACCCATGAAGGAGCAACGCTCGCTGCGCCTGAGCATCAACGCGCGCGAGCGGCGGCGCATGCACGACCTGAACGACGCGCTGGACGGCCTGCGCTCCGTCATCCCCTACGCGCACAGCCCGTCCGTGCGCAAGCTCTCCAAGATCGCCACCTTACTGCTGGCCAAGAACTACATCCTGATGCAGGCGCAGGCGCTGGAGGAGATGCGGCGGCTGGTGGCCTACCTCAACACCGGCGTGTCCGGGGGGTCCGCGGCCCACCATCCTCACCCCCATCACCACCACCACGCACAGCAGCAGCACCACCACCAGTCCATCCCGGCCACGGCCCTGGCGGTGCACGCCGCGGCCGCCGCCGCCGCCTCCGGCGCAGGGCCGTTCGGGGTCGGCCAGGCCGCCGCGGTCTACCCGTTCACCGGCGCCTCTCTGGGTGGCGGCGCCGCCGATAAGGAGACGTATTCCTCTAGCGGAGGAGGAGGAGGAGGAGGAGGAGGAGGAGGAGGAGGAGGAGGAGGAGGCTCCAGTCTGTTCAAACACTGCCAGGATAAGACCTGATTTATTTATTATTGTTTAGTTTTTTTAGTTTTATTTGTGTTGTTCTGAATCAGGGGGTTTTCAGTCTTTTTGACACCAGGGACCACCGTTTATCCAGCGTTTGAGCCACGGAGGAGGACCAACCATTTGTTGACAATTTCACCTCAAAGAAGACCTAAAAACTATAAGAATTCTTTTGGTTTTGTGCACAATTCCATTATTCCAGGCACCATTTCGCAAACAAATCAGCGTATAGACTTCTGAGTGCTGCGAATCCAGATGATGAATAACCTATTTTAACGCTTGAGAGTGTAAAAATGAAACCAAATGGACCCGCAAGGGTCCACTTGGTTTCATTTTTACATTCTCAAGAGTTAGGCTACATCTGGTTAACCAACTTTCCATCATTTAGCCTGGGGACCACCTGGAACTCTTTCAAGGACCACTGGTGGTCCCCGGACCACCTGTCGAAAACCCCTGTTCTGAATGATGGACGAGAGGCTGAAAACAAATAACAGCCAAAAAGACACGATGATGGACGTCTATAAACATAATCTATAGGATTACTATGGAGACACTGACAGTTAGTTCACCTCACACCGCGTTCTGCTGTAACAGAGATATCTTTAATTAAATGGTGTTTAATAAGCACAGATATAGCTGGCAGCATGGTGTGTGTGTGTGTGTGTGTGTGTGTGTGTGTGTGTGTGTGTGTGTGTGTGTGTGTGTGTGTGTGTGTGTGTGTGTGTGTGCGTGTGCGTGCGTGCGTGTCATACTGGATTTTCCCTGGACTTTTTGACCATGAAAAACAACAACTTCAAACAAACATGGAACAGAGTTTACACACAGCGTCACTTCAACAGCCTGTGAGTCCATGAATGGACTAGTCGCTGTCCTTTCAGCACCACAGTGTGTGTGTGTGTGTGTGTGTGTGTGTGTGTGTGTGTGTGTGTGTGTGTGTGTGTGTGTGTGTGTGTGTGTGTGTGTGTGCGTGCGTGCGTGCGTGCGTGCGTGCGCGTTTGGTGGACAGCGACTTTTTTACGCGTGAATGAATGAATGAATGAATGAATGAATGACATTAACATGATGTGTCAGAGAGGAACAGTCCAGGCTCGTGGACTCTTTTTAAATTATATTCTGTCATATATTTTACCTGAACTTTGACCATAAAACACAACAAAAACCATCCATGTTGGTTTCACTTTTACTTCTAGAATAATGAGAGACTCAGAGTGGAGACCAAATGGACCCGAATGGATTCGTTACCAGGGGCGGATATAACAGGTTCCAATTAGGTGGGGCAAGAGAACATGTTGGAGGGGCAAGAGAAAATGGTATGGGGGCGGCTTCATCGCCCGTGGGGCACCCATACCATTTTCATTTACAGGACTTTTATTTACAGACACACAGCATGCATGAAGCTAAAGGTCTGACTCAGAGAGTGTTCTGTTTTCAATGATGAAATGCTGTTGGTTTAGTGGTGACACAGCTGTAGTTAGTTAGTAGCAGTAGTAGTGGTTCACATCATTTTAACACTTTAATTTGAAATATCTTGGGTTGTTTTGCAGGGCATCGTGTTTGGTGGGGCAGACTGGGTATTTAGGGGGGCACTGCCCCCCCATGCCCATGCCTAGATCCGCTCCTGTTCGTTACCGGAGAATAAATGCACGACACCCATCAGGGTCCATTTGGTTCCATCTCTCTCTCTCTCTCTCTCTCTCTCTCTCTCTCTCTCTCTCTCTCTCTCTCTCTCTCTCTCTCTCTCTCTCTCTCTCTCTCTCTCTCTCTCTCTCTCTCTCTCTCTCGGGAATTCTACACACAATTAGGAAAAAGTATGAGTTGTTATTTTGACCAACGTTTTGCCAGTTTCTCTCCTAAATTGTGAACAAAAACGTGAAAATCCTTAGTTTTGGGTCAGAGAGACTAAACTCCACACCAAACGGTGGTCCTCCGTGGCTAAAATGCAGAGTAAATCGAGTAGAGGGCTCTGGTATGAAAAGGGTTGAAAACACGGTTTTATAAGACTCGCTGTGTTCGTGGACTTCATGCGTAAAGGATAATGTTATATCGTTACGCACGGCAATGTTTTATATAAATATCCAGATTCAACAGAACATGCGAAATGAAATAAAACCCGTTTAGACTTTACTTCATAAATAATCACATCCTTTTAATTCCTTCCAAAAGAATCGACAGATTGTGTTCATTTGGTTTCGTATTGATATAAGAGCATTTATATGTCATGTTTAATTTGTTGGTATATAAAACCAGTGGTTTTCAACAGGTGGTCCTTGAGAGGCTTCCAGGTGGTCCCCAGCTAAGTTGGTTAACCAGATGTAACTCTTGAGAACGTAAACATGAAACCAAATGGACTCTTGCGGGTCCATTTGAAATATACATCATCACGTTGATCTGTATATTACACTGTAACGAATCTGCGTGATTTCTACAGTTAGGTACTGTATTATGGACATCATCTTACTGTGAACAGTGGTTACAGTACAGTATTGTAATTATACACCGGGCTATTGCAATAGTGACAATAATTTACTGTGAATGATTTTACAGTAGAACACTATAAAATTTACACAATGTTACAGTGACATTACAGTCAATTACTGTAAATAATATGTAAGTTACTGTGAATATATTTACACTGTATAACTGTAATTCTGCACCTTGTTGCTGTATTATGAAGAGTACATTACTGTGATTAATGAGTAAGGTACTGTGAATTATATTTACAGTATATAACTGCAATTCCACACACGTTTACTGTAATAAATATAGTATTTTACTGTGAATTAGCTATGGTTAGGGCATGGCTTCTGGAAGTCATGGAACAAATCTGAAGGCAGGTTCTTGAATAGCACATTGATTTGATCATTAGGGTATACAGTATGTTTCCTCCAAAACAATCCTACGGTTGTCAAGTAAACGCTTGTCAAAGAGTAAACCCTTGGGTTAGTTGTGGAATATCCTGGTCTAGCCCTCAATGATTTTGGCCTTGGGGGGCCGGGTTTCGTGGGATCCACACGGCGGAAGTGCTGCGCTCTGATTTGATCTCACTGATTTGAGCTCGCTGTTCTACGTCACATCATTTAGAGCGACGCCCACCCCGGAAGGTTCACTCCCCCCTCAAGGCCACTTTCCAACGTGCGTTAGTCCAGGCTTTCCGTTTTCGCGCAACGCGAATGAAAATGAAAGCCTGGGTGTCGAGGCTAGTTGTGGAATGAATCCCACACCATGGTTGCGGTCGGCGCCTCACTGCGAAAGTCTTCCACCTTCGCTGTTTCCACAGGACAGCACATAGACATACAATCCATATACCATACTACAAGACAAATGGAAATAAGCAAAATTCTTGTATAAAAGTTGCCTGAGGGCAAATACATCCATGGGTGTGTGTCTTGATAACAGCTGTACAACAGCTGGTCCTCAATCTTATTGTTGATATTTTGGAAATAATCCAGACAAATACAACATAGTAGATGAAACAGATGAGTGCTCAAATGCAACAATTTACAATTTAGGCATTTACCTCACAGACCTCACAGACCTCACGGTCTGTGAGGTTAGGTTGTGGGTCGGGGGTTTAGGCTTAGGGTTACGGTTGGAGATGGGTAGGGTTTTGCTACAAACATGCCTAAACCCTTCTCTAACCCTCATCCTCACCATAACCGCAAGCACGTTGCAGCTGATAGTGGATTTCAAGCACATGTTCGGACTAATAGGAGTTCTGATCTATGGGACTTCGGTACTAGATCAGTCCCTTTCGGAGCCAGGAGGGAGAAAAGCTTGGGGTGGGGGTGCTTGGAGCATTGGCCAGGCGTTTTAGCGGGGGTACTGCCAGCTTCCCAGTGTCGGCTGATCAGAGTGCACCTGAGGTTTGTAGGGTTTTATGAGACCAGTAAGATATGGTGGAGTCATACCTTTTATTTTTATTAATGCCAGCGTGAGAGTTTTGAGCTCTGTGCATGCAGCGACCAGGAGCCAATGGAGGGAACGGAAAGGGTGATGACATGCAAGAACTTTGGCTGGTTAAAGACCAAGCAGTCAGCGTACAGTTCACTGTACAATACTCCAAATTTGCTGTATGTCAGCATGAGTATGTCGGACAGCTGAGCTCACCGAGACAAATGCTTTGGTTGCTGTCCTCCTGCGACACTCGTATGCAAAGTCCTGTCTTAAGAGATATAGCCTCTCATAGGCTTTTGACAGAGAAACCCAAACCACACTGCATCAGAGCAACTCAAAGTTGAGCTTTCGGCATTGTACACACATGCCTAGCAGGGACACCATGACTCTGATCAAAACCAGCAGGACATTTTGATGGTGTCCTGCTGGACACCATCTTTTTCGTGATTTAAGACATTTAAAAGAGTCTGATCAAAACCAGCAGGACACTGTTTTGATCGGGTCAATGAGACAATCTCAGAAATGGTCTCGTTTTTGTTCTGCAATTTTCGGAAAGCTTAAACCTAATGCTCAGCCTCAGCTCTGCAAGTGTTGCAGGCTTTTCTGCGATCTAAGACATTTCTAAGAGTCTGATCGAAATCAGAAGGACACCATTTCAATCTGGGCAACAAGACGATCTTAGTGATGGTCTCGTTTTTGTTCTGTTACAAGTGTAAAGCCTTCTGGTGACCCAGGGGCCCATAATTTCTAGGTTTGCCTATGGATTGGAGTAGAGAGGAGGTCTAGTCAAAAGGTATTCCATTGGGTATTGTGACGCCAGTATAAGTCTTGCTTGAATGCTTCTAAGGGTGCAAGGACTTAATATGAGAGCCCCACTGTCCCAGAGTTTGGCCTCTATGCCCTCATAAAATTAGCAACACCAAAGGTACTGTGACATTTGCCTAAAATCAAGACATTCCAGGATATGTTGCTGTTTTTACAGTATGTACAGTACAACACAATACTGCATGCTGTAATCTCAACATACGGCACTAAAACAATAAAATCCCATACATAAAAACAATTAATAAATAACATTATGGCGTAATGTGTCCTCTGATACCGACACTCAATAGTCTGACAAGATATAGTACAGTAAGCTATAGTTCCAGATAAATAGGCTATACAGTAGATCCGAGATAAATGTGTAGGATGGCACAATTAAGTCATAAGATCATCATTGTGGTCCTCTTGGTTGCATTATGGCATCAGTAGTGTTCACAGGACAGGCACCTATTCGATTTGAATTCTAACTAATGACTTGCAATTGAACAAAAGCTTAATTAAATAAAAGATTTGTGAGATTTTAAAATGTTCACAGTAACATACTTTAAAATCACGAAACAATACTAGTGTTTAATGTATGTTACTGTAGACCGAAATGCATTGTGGGACGTTTACAGTAATATGCATTAAAATCATGGAATCGCACTAGTGTATAGTGTATGTTACTGTAGACTGAACTGCATTGTGGGAAGAAGACTGATTTTGAAAGTAAACAGGACATTGTGTTCTCCCTGCTGCAGAGTGCAGAGCTGCTCAGTGCTCAGAAAGTAGCAAGTAAGTACAATTCTTTTTGTCTACAGTATTGATTCATGTCATTCAGAGTGGAAAATACACAATACATAATTAGTGTTGGAATTGAAAGAGGATTTTTAACTAACTTCTAACTGTTACTTGATGTGGCATGGCAGCTAGCTGCAGTAGCATTTAGTTAGCAGCACTATTTTGGTGTTTGGTAGTGGTTTCATGATTAGTTTTGTGTTGCCTGTTGGCTAGCTAGGTAATAGATAATTGGTGTTACTTTTGAAAGAGGATTGTTTTTGTTTGTGTTTTACATGTTTTATTTCACATGAGGCATAGCACTTTTTAGTTTTCATTTTGTGTTGTTTGGTGGTTGGTTAGGTTTTTATTTTCCTTGGCTAGGTATGTTGATTAGCTGGTAATCAAAATGGTCAACTCTTTTGTCTGTAAGCAGTGTCATGTATCAACAGAGACTCTTAACACATTTTACCAACATGTTAAGATGCATAGACACCTGGCTAATTTCATGTTCAATTGTGGTTTGCCTAGTTGCCCTTGCAGTTTTAAAACATTGTTGGCACTTAAATCCCACATGCGTCGGAAGCATACAGAGCATAAGAAAACTATCCATAGACCAGTTCAGGCTAATGAGTGGACCTGTAAGGTTGAGGGATGCAAGCATACATGTTTCAATTTAGATAGATTTGTTGAACATTTAAAAATGCACATAAGGAATGGAAAAAGGGTTGGCTGCCCCTTCCCCAACTGTAATTCTTTTTTCGGCGTGAGTTCATCTTTTACATCCCACATCAGCAGGAAACACAAACCCAAAGCCCAAATACAAGAAGATGCCTCATTGTTTGATAATCCTGTCCAAATAGAAAATGATGCAGCATTGTTTGAGAATCCTGTCGAAATGGACAGTGATGATAGGCCTGACACTGAAGGTGATGATGAAAGTCATGTTAATCCTGACACATTTCTTACCAACCTGGCACTATTCTACTTAAGGATGCAAAGTAAAATGCTTTTACCAGCCAGTACTATCCAAAGTTTAATTGAGGATTTCCAAGTTGTCCATGAGAGCAGTATGGAACTGGTATTTTCCAACTTGAAGGCTGAATTAGCAAAGCAGAATATGCCAGAAAGTGAAATTGATAGAATTCTAACTGGACTAAATAAGAATAACCTCATGCGGCTGTATAATGAGGGAATATTTAGATCTGATCAAACCAGGAAGACATATTTCAAGAGACATTTCCACTATGTAGCACCCAAGCAGGTTTATCTTGGTATAGACACCAATGGAAAGGATCAGTTTTTGCAATATGTTCCAGTAAAGGAGACTTTAAAGGCCCTATTGAACCACCAGTCTGTTAAAGAACAGTTTGCTGACGCACAGACACACAGATCAGATGATCCACATTTGCTTGAGGATGTAAGGGATGGCAGAAATTTTAAAGAAAAGAATATCTTTAAGCAATGCAAGTCCTCCGTTTCAATTATCTTGTTCCAAGATGCATTTGAGGTGGCCAATCCTCTTGGGTCAGGACGAAAAAAGCATAAACAACTTGCAGTTTACATGACACTGTCAGAAATCTCTGCTCACAATAGGTCCTCTATAGACCCTATACAGCTTGTTATGCTTTGTAGGGAGGATGATTTTAAGTTTTTTGGGCAAGCTAAAGTGTTTGATCCTCTTGTGAGAGATTTAAAGGACATAGAAGAGTCTGGAATTGTGCTGGATAATGGCCAAATCGTGCAAGGGGCAGTGATCGCATTTTGTGGAGATAACCTTGGGTCACACACCATTGGGGCTTCACAGAAAATTTTAGTAAAAGTAAACATTTCTGTCGCTATTGTGTCATAGATAGAGACACATTTACACATTCTCCCACAGAATTGGGCCCTGCACGGACAAAACAGAGTTACAAGGATTCTGTGGATGTTCTAGCAATGAACCAGGGATTAGCTAATGCTGATGGTGTTCATTTTGACTCTGTCTTTAATAGCCTCAAACACTTCCATGTATGTGACCCAGGGCTCCCTCCTTGCTTAGGCCATGACCTATTTGAAGGTGTTGTTGCAACAGATCCCGCTCTTTACATCAAACATCTCATCACTGTAGCGAAGCATTTTACTTACACTCAGTTGAATAGGATCATTTCTACTTTTAAGTATTTACAAAACGATTCTAACAGCAAACCATGTGAAGTACGTGCAGACAGTGAAAAGCTTGCAGGAAATGCAGCTCAAAATTGGTGTTTACTCCGCTTACTCCCACTGCTTATTGGTGACAGGATAAAGAATCCTTTTGAAGATGAGGTCTGGCAGTTGTGCTTACAGCTACGAGAGATTGTGGCAATGATAACTGCACCAAAAATCCATGCCAACCAAGTAGCATATCTAAAGGTTATACTGGAGCACTATATTCATTCAAGAGCTACTCTCTTTCCAGATAAACCACTGAAACCAAAACACCATTACTTGCTTCACTACCCTGGACTCATACTACATTTCGGTCCACTCATTAGACTTTGGA
The DNA here is from genome assembly GCA_039105355.1 of Benthosema pterotum. Classification (NCBI taxonomy): domain Eukaryota; kingdom Metazoa; phylum Chordata; class Actinopteri; order Myctophiformes; family Myctophidae; genus Benthosema; species Benthosema pterotum. The sequence continues at coordinate 58,963,353 of CM076968.1, read as the reverse complement.
CTCTTCGGTTTGAAAGCAAGCACTCGTTTTTTAAAGAGTGTGCAAGAAAGCTTCATAATTTCAAAAACCTTAACAGCACACTGGCTGACAGACATCAACTCTTACAAGCCTATCTTCAGGCTGGCGGCCTTTTCCCACCGACTGTGCAAATACAGCATGCTGATGAATTTGATGGTCTGTTGTATAATCATGACATACAAGAAGCTGTCAGGATGAGAGGTTTCCATGAGGCATCTATAGTGACACCGGTTATTACTTACAAGGGAACCAAATACCAAAAGTCCATGATCGTAGTTGTGGAGCACAATGATGCGGGATACACCTTTGGAAAAATTGTATTGATTTTGCTAAACTCATCCAAGGTTTACTTTGTAATTGAAAAACATCCCTCAGTGCCTTTGATGGATCTAGGTGTACATTGCCTGCTTGACATGGGTGTTTCTTACATGTGTGTTGAATTGGAGAGCCTTGCTGATTACTACCCATTGCCATTATATAACAGATTTGATGTTAATCTTGTATCTTTCCATCACTCTGTTTATTCTAATTAAGAGATAATGGAGCAGCTCATCAGCATCATCAGGAAGGCCCTCCCCGAACTTCAGGAGAGTGAATTTCAGCAACTGATCAACCAATTGACTGCCATAGGCGTGAAGAAAGAGAAAGATTTGCTGTTTGTTGCAGTGGAAGATGTCAAAGATGTTATCTCAGTTATAGATGCAAGAATACTTGTACACTACTTAAAGAACAGAGGTGAGTCTTAAGTCATGATGAGGGTGCATTTATTTCAATTCATTTTTGTGTGTGTACGCACACCTATGCAGCTACAATTATTGCCCAGTAATTCCTGCTCTATATTCCATTATACAGGCCATGAAGACACCCCCAGCACCCCCAGCAACCCCAGCACCCCCAATTCTGATTCTCCAGCTCAAGCAACGTCCAACTCGCCAAGCACCAATTGTCCAACCCCGCCCACTCCAGGCTATGTGCCAATACAAAGCACTGGATGGCTGACATCCTATGAGGTACCGTGGGAGAAGATGCCGGCAACGTTAAGGCAATCTATTGCACAGGGACAAAGACCCAGAAAGGAAGACAGACTAGAAATGGTGAGAGTCATTGTTAATTCCATGAGAGAAGTTTGCTTGAACCCCAAACTCAACCAGTGTTCTGAAATATCCCAAAGAATCTGTGCTAAGTACCCAGCAAGCTTTGCTGACGTCTTCGAGGGACAGACGGTGGGAAATGGTTATAACAGTTTGGAGTGTCAACTAAAGGCCAGAGTAGATTATATGAATCGGGACAACACGCTAGTTCGTGTTAGAAAACCAAAAAGACTTTCAGCGGTCATGGATGCCAGTGAGCCTGAAACATCCAGCACCCAGCCAACTCTGTCTAAGTGTGCAAAAACAGACAGTTATGGCTGCATCAATTGGCAGCCACTTGATCTGCCTGAAGGTGAGACACCGTCCTCTATAGAGGCGAAGAGAGCTGAGATGGAAGGCCTTTTCTCAACAGAGGGTCCCCAGGCAGCAAAACGTGGCCGAGTGGATGAATTGATGAAGATGACATATGCTACACAGCGCTATGCTATCAATAGAAACCCTCCACCCGGCATTATGGAGCTCAAGGAACAGTGGCCATTTCTGTTCATTTCTAGATTCATGTGTGCTCACTTCAGCACATTGACAGGTATTGATATTGACACACAACTCCAGGATTGCCTGGAAAGTAAAGGGAAGAAGCTGCTACATTTCTTTCAAAGTCAACTTACACGGTGGACAAAGGCTGTCCGAATTGTGCTGAAAGACATTAGTGAGGTAGCCAACGTCAACAATGGAGTTGCATCTCTACTCGTCACAATGGCGTACTTCAAAGAAAAAGAGGATTCACTCTTTCTCCTGGCTGATGTAAGTATTGAACATAATGTGTCCACTGCATATCTATTGTGATTAGGGATAAACTTCTTAAAGAACTATTTCCTCTAATAATAAATGACTATCTTCAGTAATACATTAGCAGGTTCATCCATCCCGTCTTTCATATTGGAGACAGTTCCAACTTCAAATTACAGTTCTGTAAAAAACATCAAACACACACACACACACACACATATATATATATATATATATATATATATATATATATATATAATATATATATATATATATATATATATATATATATATATATATATATATAAAAACTGATGAGAAAGGCAATGACTAACAAACTGCTTTATTATGTGAAATATTATAGCTTTGCACCTTTGTGTTTGATGTTTTCTGTTATTTAGGTAACAACAACCTCAGCAGATGCAGAAGCCAGCGCACTGCCAAGCACACCTCGTTTGATGGCACTTGGTAAATGCACCATTTTCAATATACACTACACTACAGTACGGAATATGTTTTGTAGTGAACTGGAGGTGGAAGGCTAAGTAGCAATGTATTCATAGGTAGAACTTTCTACAACGACTTGATTTAATCTAAAAGATTGTCCTGTACGTCTACATGAAGCTGGGTCAGGACAGGTAATACATGCCTCCATTTACTACACCAGCCAGGCAAAGAAGATTAGTCGTCAAAGATTAATGCAATTCTCATTGTGGAATGTGATGCAACTATATGATTGGTCATTTATATCAGACAAATGGAAGGAGATTATATCCTGCATGAGCAATACTTGAGAGCTTGTTCATTTCTTTACATTTAATTTACTTATAATGTACAGGTAGTAGGGATTGTTTTCTATAATAAAAGTAATAACATGACGTGGTGATGTGTGTTATAGGAGACTCAGTTCTGGAGTCACAAAAATGGATGCTGGCCATAGAGGGAAATGTCCTCATTCAGCCTGAAGACCTTCCAGATTTCCGCTCTGCAACAGCCGTCCTGATGGCCTGCTACTATGTCTTCAACATAGAGTACCAGGAGGAGGCAGCCAGTACTCTGGAGTTCATACAGAGGTTAGCAAATAAATAGTCTCTATACCTATGGTTCACACAGTTTGGAATGTTTCAGCACAGGCAATAGCAGATAAGGTATGGTGTCCCGACCACAATTTTGCCTTGTGCCAAAGCCTATGTAGCTCAAAAATATTCAAATTAGATTTTTGAACGGTACTGAAATGATGTGACACAGGCCATCATGTCATAAGCTTTACAAGATGCAAATAGTGCAAGAATAAAACATTTTAAAGACACTTCAATGAATATCATCTTTCATAAGATGTTGTAAACATCTCATATTTTTCTTAAACAGTTTACTTGACACTTACTCAGCTTGACTTACTCTAATAACCTAAAAGGTGAATGTTCATTGAAAAACAAAACAAAGTTCTCCTTAAATTTGCTTATCATAATTGTCACTGGGATCTGTTTTGTGTTTGTAGTGTCTGAGAAGAATATCATATTGGTGGGGGAAGGCACTAATGGACTATTCTACTTGTGTTCTACTTGTAGGTTCTTCCTGAAGATTAACCCTGAAGGCTCAAAGTGTACCTCCAAGACACAGGTCAGCAGGAAATCTGGCAAGCAGGTGCAGAAGAAGACCACAGGTCTGAATCGCTGTGTGGCCACTCTAATCAGGGAAATTGAGGAATTTTATTTGAAAAACTATTGAGTTTCACAATTTGTGAAACTGTGTTTCATTTTGCAATGTCGTGATAGGGAGTTGGACATGAAAAGATGTATTGACTGGCCAGACAGACAGGTTTTTCTGGCATATTCAGGCATGACCAGAATTTGCTATCTATATTAATGGAAGTTGCACAGCAGTGTTCCTCAATGCCAGAGGAAATCTACACTACAAGTAGTAGTCTTTATTTATTTTATACATTCAGAGAAATATAAAAACATGTTGTCTACATGTTGTCTACCTCAGGGTTTAATATTCCAGGGTTTAGTCCAAGGAGGACTATCCATTTTATTTGTATTTGATACAAAAATGTAGCTGTGCCACCTATTCCTTTCATATTTATCATGTATAATACATAAATATGCTCTGTGCTCCTTCACCTATCTCAGGTCGTATCCTTTTGTGAAGGATATTTTTAAAAAGCACAGTTCACGAATAGCTACAAAACAGTTGATAGACACATTATAGTGAAACTAGGGGTTGTTCATTCATACTTTATAAAGGCTACAAACCTTAGAATGTTCCATTTACTGTTGTTTTTGCTGCAAAGCCTGCAACAAGAACCATCCCAGACGTTGCAAATGGTTGGAATGTGATTTGAAAAACAATTAAGGAGTCTATCACAAATGGTTAAAACAGTTTCTCATCTGTGTTTTGTCATAGTTGATACATACATGAAGGAAGGCTACAGGTTGTACGTGTTCATGGCATATTGCAGTTGCAGTTGCACAGCATGTTCCTCAAAAACAGAGGAAGACTACGCTACAAGTAGTAGTCTTCATTTATTTTATTCACAGAAAAAGAAAAACATGTTGTCTACATGTTGTCTACCTCAGGATTTAACATCCCAGGGTTTTGTCCAGGGAAGACTACCTGTTTTGTTTTGTTTTATTTTGTATTTGATACAAAGAATTTGTGGCTGTGCCGCCTACTCCTTTTTAAATATGTTCATATTTACCATCCATAGTATCCTTTCTTTGAAGGATTACAAAAAGAGATGGTTATTTTTATGGAACAATAAAAAGGAAAATAGATGGTTATTGTGGACCATTTCATTAGAGAGATTGTGGATGTGGTTTGCTAAACAATTAAGAGTGTCACAAAATGTTTTTCATCTGCGTTATGTAATGATATTGGAGAGTTGGACAAGAAGGAAGGCTAGAGGTTTACCAGTTGCACTGATAGTAGTCTTTATTTATATTTGTTGAGGGAAGACTACCTGTTTTTTCTTTGTTATTATTTGATAAAGCTGTTTTCATGCTCTGTACCAATATGCTGTGTGCCCCTTCACCTGTCTCGGGTGAATTAAAAAGAGGGTAAAAAAAAAAAAAAAAGGTTTATCACAAAATGCTACTTTTTATTTTTAGCACTTGCTTTGTAGTGGTCACCCGTTTTCCTTTAAACATTGCTGTTTGGCAATTGAGCATTTATTGCTTTTTGTGATTTCTTTGTATAAGACGAATTATGTTCATGTGTATTGGCTACTGTTTAACAAGTTTTGTTTTACAAAAATAAATTGAATGTTCCTGCTGAAGTGAAGCACTTTGGTGAGAAATTTGTCACAGAAATGTTCTAGTAGCAATTTCAGATTACATTGTTTAAAAGTAGTGTACCATAATCTGGCATTATAGTTTATGTTCATACTGTGATGTACTTAGGAGTACCAGGTTACAGCAATGTTTTACAATATAGAATTATACTGATTTTTACATTACATGTAAATGTAATAGTACAGTTATGTACTGTGATTTGGTCAACAGTAAATTGAATTGTCACAGTTATGTACTGTGATTTAGTCTCCAGTAATTTGAATTGTCACGGTTAAGTACTGTGATTTGGTCTACAGTAATTTGAATTGTCACAGTTAAGTACTGTGATTTGGTCTACAGTAATTTGAATTGTCACAGTTAAGTACTGTGATTTGGTCTACAGTAATTTGAATTGTCACAGTTAAGTACTGTGATTTGGTCTACAGTAATTTGAATTGTCACAGTTATGTACTGTGATTTGGTCTACAGTAATTTGAATTGTCACAGTTATGTACTGTGATTTGGTCTACAGTAACAATAAAATTAATGTAAATGAAATTACAGTATGTTTACTGTGAAATATATAACAGTAATTTAATGGCATCGTGCTGCCAGTAAGTTACTGTAAATTCTCATGGACAATTTTTTACAGTGTTTGACTGTTTTGTTTGAGGACAAATTAAAATAAATCTTTAGATTTGGGCTCTGTGTGGCTAAAATGTCATCAAATGGTGGTCCTCCGTGGCTCAAATGCTGAATAAATGGTGGTCCCTGGGATGAAAAAGGTTGAAAACCACTGGTATAAAACTATGCAACACTCAATGACGCCACACGACGTCAGTCTGAGAATCATTTAATTTAAGAGTTTTAAAGTCCTGGTTATCAATTCATTTCCCCTCAATAATGGACGCTGTAATGAGGCTAAAATGCAGCATAAAGGGTATTTTTTGAAACGCTGTGAAGACGATAATAATTTGTTATTATGGTACAACATTAACAGACCTGTTGAACGAAATGTTGTTTGGAAACGTATTGAGAGACATGTGATTATAATATTTAATATTATACATCTGTCAGACATGCAGGGTTTATAATAATATTTAATATTATACAATCCTGGCTGTGTTGGAACATGAATTTCATATTGTTTATAGTATGTATTTATAATTAAAAACACACATATCTATGCTTGGACTTATAGCTCTGTTTCGCTTATTTACGTCCTAAAAAACTATCATTTATTATTTTTGATTTATTGTTTTATGAAATGTTAAATTGAGGATTCATTCATAAAGTCTCATTAGCACTGAGTGTATAGGAGAGAAATGTGTCAAATGAACATGTGCTAATATTATTATTTAAAGTATAGAAATAGTTGGTGAATTCAGTCAATGGAAGTCTGGCGTCTGCGTGGTGCTGAAAGGACAGCGGTGTTTACGCGCACGACGCACACACACACACACACACACACACACACACACACACACACACACACACACACACACACACACACACACACACACACACACACACACACACACACACAAACTAAACATATACATTAGTTAATTGAAAGTAAGTCTACAGTGGAGCTCTGTGAAACAATCTATCGGATGGAACTATTTTTAAGTGCAAATATAAAGAACGTTTAGCCTATAGACTCACCAGAACATTTTCCCCGGTGAAAAGCAAATCACGTTCTGGACAAAAAGTCCATTTTACCCGTGTGGTTTAGAGGGGGGGGGGGGGGGCTTCACGCCACGGGCGCACCCATAACATTTTCAGTTACAGGACTTTTATTAGTCAAGTAAAGCATCAATAACAACATCAGTTGTTGTTGAAGTTGCAACAGACACGCAGCATGCATAAAGCTAAAGGTCTGACTCGGAGAGTTTTCTGTTTTCAATGATGAAATGCTGTTGGTTTAGTGGTGACACAGCTGTAGTTAGTTAGTAGCAGTAGTAGTGTTTCACATCAGTTTAAATGAATAAGCACTTTAATTTGAAATATCTTGGGTTGTTTTGCATGCCACCGTGTTTTTTTTTTTTTTGGGGGGGGGGCAGACTGGGTATTTAGGGGGGCATTAGTGCATATTATCTACTCACTGACTGTGTGTTGGTAATAATTAATATGCATGATGACATCTATAGGATAATTGGACTGTTATTTGGCATTCACCTCTCACCACCATGACACACACACACACACACACACACACACACACACACACACACACACACACACACACACACACACACACACACACACACACACACACACACACACACACACACACACACACTTACAATATACAATGTAAGCACTAAAGGGAATCCATTAGACATATATATAAGTCAGTGCTATCTCAGTCTAATGAGGTGCTATCTATTCTAAACTACCTAGGACAGGGGTTTTCAACCTTTTTGACACCAGGGACCACCATTTATTCAGCATTTGAGCCACGGACCACCATTTGATTACATTTTCACCCCAAAGACCTAAAACTAAATAATTATTTTGGTTTTGTCCACAACTCCTGGCTTGATTTTGCAAACAAAACAGTTTAGACTCCAGATGAGAGTGTAAAAATGAAACCAAATGGACCCGCCAGGGTCCATTTGGTTTCATTTTTACACTCTCAAGAGTTACATCTGCTTAACCAACTTAGCTTGGGACCACCTGGAACCCTCTCAGGGACCACTGGTGGTCCCTGGACCACTGGTTGAAAACCCCTGGTCTATGAGGGAAATTAATGGGGAATCGTTTCTGGAACAGGGTCGACATAAGGAGAGGGGCGGGACTGCACTGCTCTACAGTGTAGTCTAGCGTGAGGGTCCCATGCAGGCTCACGAGGACCGCCTGGGGCACAGGCACAACCTGTCTGTGGACATTTGGATGATTTACTGCAGGAAGGACAGTAGTTAGTACCATCCTGTCTGTCTGTCTGTCTGTCTGTCTGTCTGTCTGTCTGTCTGTCTGTCTGTCTGTCTGTCTGTCTGTCTGTCTGTCTGTCTGTCTGTCTGTCTGTCTGCCTGTCTGTCTGTCTGTCTGTCTGTCTGTCTGTCTGTCTGTCTGTCTGTCTTTCTGTCTGTCTCTCTGTCTGTCTGTCTCCCCCCCAGGGGCGGATCTAGGCATGGGCATGGGGGGCAAGTGCCCAGTCTGCCCCACCAAACACGATGGCATGCAAAACAACCCAATATATTTCAAATTAAAGTGCTTCTATTTAAAATGATGTGAAACACTACTACTGCTACTAACTAACTACAGCTGTGTCACCACTAAACCAACAGCATTTCATCATTGAAAACAGAAAACTCTCTGAGTCAGACCTTTAGCTTTGCATGCTGCGTGTCTGTTGCAACTTCAACAACAACTGATGTTATTATTGATGCTTTACTTGACTAATAAAAGTCCTGTAACTGAAAATGGTATGGGGGCGGCTTCATCGCCCGTGGCGCAAAGCAACACGGGCGATGAAGACGCACCATACCATTTTCTCCTGCCCCCAATTGGGAATTGTTACATCCATCCCTGCCCCCCCCCCCCCAACCCTGGGCCCCCCCCCCCCTACTCCCCCCCGCCCCCCCCCCCCCCCCGCCCCCCCCCCCCCCCCCCCCCCCCCCCCCCCCCCCCCCCCCCCCCCCGCTGCTCCACTTAATTCCATGAACGTTACAATCAGGGTCAAACTACTTTGATGTGCAGGTCAGTGTGTGTGCGTGTGTGCGCGTGTGCGTGTGCGCGTGTGCGCGTGCGCGTGTGCGTGTGTCGTGTGCGTGTGCGTGTGTGTGTGTGCGTGCGTGCGTGCGTGCGTGCGTGTGTGTGTGCGTGCGTGTGTGTACACATATTTACTGAACTAATCATGGTTGAAGTCAAACACAACCAATGAGTCGGAAAATATAAATGAATAAAGAACAACCAAACTGGTTTCTGCTCTCTGAATGGAAGATTAACAATTGATGATTTCTATCAATCAAAAAACAAAAACATTCATTTTACCCTATACCTCAGGGAAATTCCACCCATTTCCAACATTTTACGATCATTAATACACCTTAGATAAGAGATGTTATGTGGACATCATGAGGTCTGACGTTGATGACAGTTTTGTTTCACCATGTTAATGATTTTTCATTTAGGACCTTTTTTTCCTGAGAGTGTACAAATGGAGTCACTCCCTATCCTCCACTGCAGTCTGAAAACACACCTCTTCAGACTCCATCTTGCAGTACCAGCATATTATATTAAAAAAATGAAAATTCTGCTTAAACTGTAAATTGTAATCTTTCAATTGAACTAATTTGTATATGTGTAATGTATGTACTGGAATGTTTAATGTAAATCGCTATGGATAGCGTCTGCTAAATGCCTAAATTGTAAATCGTGACAAATCTCAGGCTTAGCGATCATTCTGGTGCACACAGCGGGAGAAGTAGCCAATCAGAGCCCTTTGCTTGGCCCAGTGCATGATGGGAAATTTAGATTTGAAAAACTCACTTGCAGAGCAACCTGTTTTAATTGAACTAAAAACGCTTCTCAGTGAAATATTGTCATGAGATAAATTGACAATAATTTATTTTAATCAGGGTCCCCAGGCCTATCATTAAAACAAATGTGACAAATTCTAACTGAGCTTGTGTCATTGAGGAGGACTTGGCATTACTCTATGAGCTAAAAGGACTGGAGGGTCAAACCCAACAACTATTATTCTGTGTTGCCAACTGCCAAAATCCAAAATGCACTAGAATGCGCTAGGCGCTTGGCTGGAAGGGAATATGACCATTAAATGACCATTAATCTTCTGCATTCTCTAGTTGTGTAGACTTGGGGCTAATTCACATGATGAATATTTTAACTCTTGAGGGTGTAAAAATGAAACCAAATGGACCCGCAAGGGTCCATTTGGTTTCATTTTTACGCTCTCAAAGAGTTACATCTGGTTAACCAACTATCCATCATTTAGCCTGGGGACCACTGGTTGAAAACCACTGTCATAGGAGGAGAAATGGTGAAAAATGAGGGTTTTATCTCTGGGGCCTGTCAATGAAAAAGCGCTAAATATAGCGACAAATGCACCAAGTTGGCAACACTGCTAATATGTCAAATTGTAGCTCTGATATTATGCCAAAAATCCTCCTGGATCACAAATGTCAATATTTAACATTTTCCCGATAAATGAACCCTTTTGGAGCTAAGCTGAATTCAGCTGACAGCAGAGAAATGGTCTACAGATATACTACTATATATAAAACTGGGTTTGCGCGGCATAAATGGACCCCAGGCCACTATTTGGACAACAGCAGTGTCCTTATTAGTTAGACTATACTGTATATACTATGTCTGTGTGTGGAGCTGTTTGTACCC